>PITA01003055.1:0-146611 GCA_004023965.1 Spilogale gracilis | reverse complement strand
TGGTCCGTCGGGGCAGTGTCTCCTCTCAGAGTGAGCACGTGTCTCTGGAAGCCAGCTTCACTCCCTTCCAGATCCCTTTTCTCTGGAAGTGTAGACTGCACACAGTTCTTAAGGAACTCACGTGTTGCTTTCCTCCAGTACTGCCTGCATTTTCTCAGCCTTGCTTTCCTCTTTCAGTGGAATCCCTTCAGTCAGGAAACCTGTGAGCTTTCCAAGCTGGGTGGTGTCAGAGAGATTTCGTTTTACAGTAGCAAGAGTCCTGCCGCGTCCTGCTTCTTGGAAGGAATGGGCTGTTTTCGGCGCCTTAGCTTTTTGTCTGAGAAGTCACGGTCAGGAAGGGAGCCACCATCTCAGTTCGGCTTTGATCACATAGCCTTCCTTTGGCTGGAGCGGGAAGGACCCTTGATTAGAGTCTAGTTACATCATAGCCGTTGAGAGAGAGAGAGCGCGCTCATTCCGGTAGAGCAGAAGGAGAAATGCATACTGAGTAACTCAAACAGAAAGCTGCCACCAGCGTCTGCTCAGACTGTGCCTCCCCATCCCGCAGGACACATGGGCTCACGGTGCTCGTGTGCAGTACCATTTCACATACTTCTCTCATGCGAGCACTTTGGCCCTTTTCCTCCCTGAAGCACTTGGGCTGCGTGGCTCTTGGATTTACAGTCAACTGCAATGAAGATGAGGACCTTAGTTTAGAAGGGAAAGTCTTGAATTTTGGAGCTATTCTAGAGAGGTTAAATTTTGGCTCTGTTACTTAAAAGCTGGATGAACTTAACTTTTCCTGGCCTTGGTTTCTCATGGATGTGGTCAAGGGCATGGGACACCTGCCAGAGTTGTTCCAAGAATTACATGGAACAGCCCCCATGAAGGCACGGAGCTGTGAGCTCCTCGGAGGCACTGAAGGAGCGGGGGTGTTTTGCCTTCCCCCAGAGCCCCAACAAACATCGGTGGCTCTTGCATTGGAGAGCAGGATTCTGAGCATCACACAGACCTGCTTTCACAACTCTCTGATTATGTGTGACCTTGGGTAAGGAATTGAACTTTCTGAGCCTCAGTTTCCCCCCTCCGTAAATGTGGCACCAGCTCCTTCCTGCCTCATGTGGCTGCAGTGACGGATCAGTGAAAATGCAGGTTTCGTGCACTCGGTTCAGGCGTGGCATGTAGGCAGAGCTCTGTTGCACCGGGTGAAATCTGATGGGCTCGGGCCTGTGGAGCCAGCCCTCACTTCCGGCCGCATCTGCCCTGTTGCACCTGACACGGGTTCTTCTTGCAGGAAAAGCAGCCTTTTTATTGCGAGAGGAAGGAAGCTGCTGCTCTTGCATCACCACTGGGTTGTTTTCAGCTCTGCTGGTCCCCCTATTGCATTCGGGTCAGTCAGTTTTCAACTCCACAGAGTGGGCTTTCGGTGACTCCTGCTCCATCTGCGGGGAGAACATTAACAAGTCCAATTCCAGGAGGTTTGGAAAAAAATCTCACCTCCCCAGCAGGCATTACTTATTTATGCTTTAATCTTCGTAGATTTCTCCAAGTTACTCTCAAGCTCTCCCGAAAGCCCCCGGTAAGTGGAAAATAGTGCGTGCACCCAGGGTAATTAAAGCACTTTCTGCTAGCAAAGGAACATGTAATTTGGAGGAATGTGTGTCAGGACCCACCCTGCTAAATTTATACCCTGTAATTTGCAACGTTAGCTGGCACCACACTGGCAGATTGGTGAGTCTAGTCTACCTGCTTGGCAGTTTTATCTGCTGGCCAGTGGTGCAGGATTGAGTAACTGGAGATCTCCATCAGTTAAGTAAATTAGAACCGGCTCTTGGGACCCATCTGATATCACCCTCTAGTAGAGGAGGCTGGTTAATGATGTTTCCTTTGTACCAACTTGAGATCCTCTGATGAGGGCGAGGAAGGAAAGAGGCCAAGACACAAGTATTCAGGCTTCCCTGGGTGTGGGCAGACCACAGGCTGTGGGACGGCCTCTCCATGGCAGTCCCGTCCACCACCCCCCCAATGGGCCTCTGAAAAAGAGAAACACGAAACTAATATAATAGAAATGGTTTTATGGTCTGTTTTATGAGCTGCATCAGCCCCAATAATCGGCTCTGGGGAGATTCTTGTTAGTTCTTAAAACTGCAAGCCACTTTGCAGCCTCTGCAGACCAGTGATTTTTGTAAAATCCTCATAAATTTTCTGTTTTGGGGAAAACCTGCAGGAGAGTCTTGTAGGTGAACATGCAGACTTTATGTTCTGTGGGGTGCTGGGAGGAGGGTGTGAGCCGGCTGGGTTTTCCCATGATCCTGTTTTTGTGGCCAGATGAAAGAGTCCGGCAGAAGACAAAATGAATTGGAGGCAGACTTGGCCCTGGTATGAAGCCCAGATCCTCAATTACTCCATGTGACCTTGGGCAGATAGTCAACCTCCCCAAGCAGCCTTTCCTCATTTGTGAAATGGAGCTAATGATTCCTTTGATTAAAGCTGTTATAAATATTAGATGTTTGTAAAGGCATCTGGCGCATGGAGAACATTCAGTAAATGGTCATTATCATCAGTGCAGTTTATATTCGGGGAGGGAATACTATTTATCAGTTGTAAAGAATACTTGGCTACACAGACCAGGCAGAATTGGGAAACAAATCGGGTAGAATCCTTGATTCTCTCAAAAAGCCATTTGTGTGTCTACCCTGAAGTCCAAAAATGCGGGTCGGATCCAGTCAGTGCTGCCGATGGGAGTGGGCTTGTTGCTAAAGAAAATACTCCCTCAGGGCGCCTGGGTGGCTCAGTGGGTTAAAACCTCTGCCTTTGGCTCAGGTCATGATTCCAGGGTCCTGGGATCTCGGCGGAGAGCCTGCTTCCTCCTCTCTCTCTACCTGCCTCTCTACCTACTTGTGATCTCTGTCAAATAAATAAATAAAATCTTTAAAAAAAAAAAGAAAGAAAACCCTCCCTCATCCCAATTCCAGGGTGCATCGCAGGGCGTGGGATTCCCGTTTGGCCTTGGGACCGCCTCGAGGCTTGAAAAGTGTAAGGAGGACTAGAGAATCTGGAGAGGAAGATTCTTTTCCCCAGGAGTTGGCTGAGCTCAGGGACCAGAACTTTAAATTCCCCTATTGCAGGACACCGGGGTGGTAGAGGGTCCCGACTCTTGGGTTTTGCTCAAGTTTCCATCTCAGGATCCTGAGTATGATCGCAGCTCAGCGGGAGTCTGCCCATCCCGTCCCTCTCCATCTGCCCCTCCCCTCCTCCAATAAATAAATAAATACTCTTTAAAAAGAAAAAGAAATAAATGCTCCTCTTGTGAGATCGGGGTTACAAATGCACAGACCATTGAGCAGGGATCCCAGTCCTGTGGGGTGAGGGCTGTGGGGTGTGTATGTCGAGTGTACGCGCACCCGTGTGCCCAGTGGGTGTGTCCCTGCATGCCTGGGTCTCCTCCTACTGAACACTGATGGGCTGGTGGATGCCACTGGGAAAGGCCTGGTTTAACTGGCTTGGTATTAATAAGCATGTCCCAGAGAATTGAGGCCTTTGTTTTGTCTTCCTCAGAAATGAATCCCTCCTTACTCACAGCATTTCTGCAGGAAACCGTGCTGTGTGCAGAAGAAATACTGCTTTATTTTCCTTGTAGACTTTCCAGCTTGGGCTTCTATTTCCACTGAGGCCTTGTTTTTAAAAACATGTTTTTACAGCGGAACTACAACTGTGGAGATTACAGCGGTCTCTTACCACTTTGGTTATGAAAATAGTGTATGTAGTGATTTTATTTCTTTTAATCGACCATTCCTCGCCTTTTTCTCCACATGGGGCTGTGCCCAGATAGCTCCCTCCGTTGTATTTTTTTTCTGCCTTCTCCAGCTGTCTGACATCAGCACCTAAATATACACCTTCGTTTTCCTCCTGTTTCTGGTACCCAGTGAAAGGGATCTTACTCCGTTCAAACACCTGTCCTCCCTCCACATGCTGTCCATGGTGACTTCTTCACCTTTTTCTTCTTGGAACGTCCCCTGGGGAGCTCATTTCCGTATCTTGGTATCACTTCCTACGATCCACGTCCCTTGTTTGCCCTGAGATTGACCTTTTTGTTTCATTAAAAACAAATGTTTCCAGGCTCCCATTTAGGTCCACTGGTTTGGGAATGAATAGTCCTTACTGGCAAGACATATGATGAATTCTCCTTGCAGGATTTCGTTGACCGTCGTGGTCTCTTGGCTGAAAAGAAGGCTAAGAAAAACCTACAGAAGACAGGCCTGTGGAGTTTTTCACTCACCTCCCTGAAGAAATCAGTTTCCTTTAGAACAGAGATGGATGTCCTCCTCCTCCTCCCCCCACCGAAGGGTTCTTTTGAAGGGGTGAGAGTGGAATCGGAGGATGAAACGAAGCCCTTTGGAAAAAACGAATCTCCTGCCCTGTTACGCCCCCTGCTTGGACCCTATGAGTGGCTTTGGTGCTGCTCAAAAGCAAGCGCCATTCTGTTCCTGATTTGCTTACAGAACATCGCAGAAATTTTATCCTTGTAGAATATGTTATGAGTCACTTCCTCTCCTGCATGAACCGCTTTGTTGTTGTTGTTGTTGTTATTATTATTATTACAGAAGGGAGCACATCAAAAGGCAGGCCTAGGAAAACATAGTTTTTGGAAAGCTTGTTTTAATTGTCCTACGAGTAGTTATTTTCCAGAAATCAGTAACAGGATCAGGAATTTTCCAGCTTTGCACACAAAGCCACCAACTCTGGTTTAATTCTACATGTTTCTTTTTCTTTTCTTTTTCTTCTTTTTTTTTTAAATCTGTGCTTGTTGCCTCTGGAGTTTTGAAGATTTGAAGGAAACTGGTCCGAATTGTGTATGGAGTGCTTAGGCTTCAGAATATACCATGAGCATAGGAGATGGACGGATGTCCTCTACCCGAGTTGTATTTGTGTCTGGGTTATGCAAATCCACAAATCTGAAGCCCAGGGTAACTTTCTTTATGATTACATTTTGGGGTTGCCTGCCCTGTGCTCCATCAGTACAGGCTAAGGAAATGCAAACAAAATGCACCATTAGCCTGAGCAAAACATATAACTAGGACAGCGGATCTGCTGCCAAAAATACCATCTGCTGTTTTCCAGAGCCAAAGATTGATGACTTGGGTTGTCTCCTCCTCCAGCAAATAGTCAAAGAGCCTCAATGTATTTATTTATTTAACTTTGACCACCCTTTCATAATATTTCTTGTTAGAAGGGGGACTATCTTTCGGTGCTAGAAAATTAAGGCCCAACTCTTTGATTCACAAATAGATGCCTAAACATTTCTAGTAGCTTCCCACCCAGATTTTCTTACCGTCTCTCCTACCCCAGTGTCTCTGTGTGTGACACCGTCAGCTTAAACCACCTGAAATATTATTTGCCTTGTTTCACTCCTCTGCTCAAAAACTTGCTGTTGGGGCACCTAGCTGGCTCAGTTAGCGGAGCACGCAACTCTTGATCTTGGGTCTTGGGTTCAAGTTCCACGTTGGGCGTAGAGATCACTTAGTAATAATAAACAGATGACTGTTGCTATTGGTTTCTCGTTGTGTGCGAAGTGAAGTCTGAACTCCACAGCCTGGCTTTTAGAGCTTTTCTCAGCCTTCTGACCCTCGCTCCTCCTTGGGACTGCTGGCTTTCCTGCCTCGGCCTTAGCTTCATGTTTTGTCTGGAATACGGGTCTGCCTTTTACCCCCACCCTGCACAGCCAGCCTGGCTGAAATCTGGGCCATGCAGCATTCCACAGTGCCTCCCTGGAAGAAATGTGTGCCTCCTTAGTGATTCCTATGTCCCACTTTCTACTCTTGTCTTATGGCACCAGTGACCCCAAGTTTTGTAATTATGGCGACTTAGGTGCATGCGCCTCTCTCTGGTCAACTGTGGGCTTTGAATGTGTTCAGCTCTTGTACGTTCCACAACCTGGAGTATATTCGGTGCTCGTTAAGTTCTTGGGTGATTGAATGCGTCAGTTAGTTGAATGAAGGCTTACCACGAAACAGCACGCAGCAGATAATGGGTAGATACTAAATACGAGCATCTTGTCCCGTGGACCCAGCGTGGCAGCACAGTGCCATTGTTGGAGAGGACATTAGCTCAGGCATCTTGGTGGGGAGAACACAGCAGTTGCCCGGTTTCAGACTGGATGGCCCTCCCACACTTCAGATGTATAATTGTTAGGATTTGTATGTTAGAAGTTCCGCTCTTCCAAGAATACTCCGATTGTGACTTTGGAAGGCTGGGGAGAGAGCCATAGTGTTTCATCTCATGTATTTTTCATATTGTGTTGTCTCAGGAGCACTATGGTGGTGGAGGAAAGAGTGGCTGGGGAGCCAGATGGACCTCGATCTGCATTGACTGGTGTGGCCTCTTAAACCTCAGTTTTTTCCTCTGTGAAACGGGGATATGATCTGGTCAGTAGGGATGTCGTGTGGATTAAATAACATGCACAAAGCACTGGCACCCAGTGGGTGTGCCGTGACGTGGGCAGGGAAGAGTGGCCTGTGTGACTTCCCTGTATGACTTCATCGTCTGCTTAGCTGTGGTCCAAGAAGGTGGGCGGGGCCACAGCTGTTGTTACCTCCAAATGTCTAAGATGGTTTTTTTGTCACCGCTGTCCTTGAAGGTGGTTTCCTCCTGTTGAGTTTAATCAGTACATCCGGGTTGCCTCCCATCTATAGTCTAAGCAGCTAGAGATTAGGAATTCTGAGTACTCTAGTTCTATTAAAGACGTGAACCTCTGGGAATTTTGAAACACTGTGGGTGGAAAAGGAAGGAACTATGCATGGTGCTTGGGGACAGAGAATGGAAATCCACGGGATGTTTAAATTCCTGTTTCTTATGATGGGGGGGGCTCAGTCGGTTAAGCGTCTGCCTTCAGCTCAGCTCATGATCCCAAGGGCTCAGCTCATGATCCCAAGGTCCTGGGATCGAGTCCCACATTGGGCTCCTTGCTCAGCAGGGAGCCTGCTTCTGTGTCGGGCTGCTCTTCTCCCTGCTTGTGCTCACTGTCTTGATCTTTCTGTCTGTCTCTGACAAGTAAATAAATAAAATCTTTAAAAAAAAATTCCTACTGCTCTGTGACAGTTCTGAAGTTACTTCTTAATTTCGGACTATAAAGAAACCTGCTGTGTCTTCGCTGGCTTGCCCCTCAGTGACTGTATTCGGTGTACAGAGGGTTGGAGTTGCTGTTCTTCTTTATTTGTATGGAACGTTGTGAGACCTAACCAGTCTTCTGAATGCTTTGGGCTTCCTCCTATCTTGTTCTTTAACAAGTACTGAGGATAGTGCCCGATTCCAATGAGTTCTGGTAAAAGCAGGCGCTTTCCTGAAAGTATGTGCTTGCTCACAGGGCCCCTCCGTCTCTTGGCAGCTTGCTTACGACGAGGGACCTTGAAGGACGGGCGTCTTTCCCTTTGGATGGTGTTTTATAAAATCAGTTCCCTGCACTCCTCCTCACGTGCTTGTAACCCTCAAGGGAATGTGTTCGAGGTTTGTTCCTTGAAGTCTTCCTGCCTTTCACTAACCAACGTCACTGACCCCTGAGGCTCGGCCACCCGGGGCTCAGCTTGTCCTGTTTATGTGTTGTCCGCTAGGATCTGGAAGGCACCAGAAGACAGCTGATCAAGTCTGGGTTTACTGGCAACCCTTTTCTGGCCCCCCTTAATAAGGAAACTTTTCTTTAAGTCTTCAGTTGGTTCTTTCTTTTTCAGGCTCTTCTGTGTGATTTTTGGATCTGTGGCTCACTGCTGGACCGTGGGTGTGTGATTCTTGGGCTGGGTGAGCGTGGCCTGAGGTGTCCCTTGTACCCCTCACCACCGGCCTTGCTCTCAGGCTGAGCTGAGAGCGCGGCTTTTCGTGTTTATACAAGTTTGGGATTTTTCCTGGGGTGGGGGAGGTGTCGGGAGATGGGGTTGCTCTGGTCTGAAGTTCAAACAGAAGCTGTTTGTTTTGTGGGCGCATAGAAACTGACCTGAGACAGACTGATCGACCCACAGACAGACAGACAGAGCGTTGCTGGGCAGGGACATCACGTGCCAGACAAGTTGCCGGAGGGATGCAGTGGAAAGAACCCTGATGATGTCTTCAGAGACTCCCGTTGGCCAGGCGGCGGTCCTTACTGCTCCTTGCTTTCGAGTCTGCCTTACTGGGAGCTGCCACCGGCTGTGCTTTCCTGGGGGTGAGGCTCTTCTCCCTGAACATTTGAGCAGTGGTGGTCGCAATTTGTCAGTGCCTTTTTGAAAGGATGATTGTAGTGAGGGAGGGAGAGAGAGAGTGAGCGAGAGGATCAGTTTCGCACTTCTCACTTAGCCTCAAGTAGAGATCAGCCTTTGGTTGCCTACATTGTGGGCTCATCGACTATTCTGAATCTCTTTTCTCTCCATACAGCTTTCTGTAAACTCCACATTTGTCTTTTTGTTGGAGACAAACAAAAACCCTTTTGTTTAACGAAAGAGGGGGAACCCCCAAACTATGTGCATGGAGTTTATTGAGACCCCAAATATCCCTGATAACCAAGACGAACCCCAGAAGAGTTTGGGGAGTGAGGGCAAAGGTGACTGGAGATGGCATTGATGTGGAGGACAAGAGTCACAGCCCTGGTTCAGACTCGTTTTGGAATGAGAGCTGCAATAGCCCAGCAGACCTTCTGGATGCTTCCTGCAGGCTCGTTCTTCAGACGGGTTCAGTAGATAGGACCGCAGAGCCTTGTGCCAGGCCTGAGAAGTTTGCATGCTTGGGGTTTATCTGGGTGGGGCTGATGCCATTTTGGGCATTGGAGAAAAGGAGTGAGGCTGTTTTGATAGGAGAAAATGAGCAAATCAATTAAAAATAAATGCTGGACATTCCATTTCCCAGTGCTCACACTGCCAGCCCCTGCCCGTCGCGACACCATGGCACCTGGGACCGTTGGACTCGGCGTGACTTTGACCAGGGCATTTGCCAGTGGCTGGGGCTGAAGAAAAGGAAGGGCAGAGTTGGTGCCTGGGAGCCAGCTTCCCATGGGAAAGATTTTCTTTTATTATTTAAGTAAACTTGTAGAAGTTTAACATACATAGTGAAAAGGGCACAGATATTTAGTGGGGAGCTCCATGTTTGCCCAAGGTCAACATACCTTGGGTACCAGAGCTCAGATCAGGAAATAGAGCATTACCAACATCCCAGCAGCCCTCCTGTGACCCCACTTGGTCCTCCCACTCTTCTTCCTGACTTCCCACATCAGAGATTGCTCTTGCCTGGTTCAGCACTGGCAGGACCTTTCGTTCAGTGTCAAAAACATCTAATTTCCATCCCTTGTTCCAGGAGGCACAGGGTTGTGGGATGACCCTCCAGCCACTTAGGTTGGGAGGACCACTCCGGAACCTTGGCGACCAGAGGCCCTGCCAGCCTCAGGCTCCCGAGTCCGGCGCTCTTGCTGCAAGCACCCCCGTCTTCCAGCACAAAGTGGGGCCTCTTGCCACCTCGATGACCCAGTAGGCAGGAAGCGGGAGTCCGGAGCAAGCTGTAATTATGGGCTCACACTGAGCACAAGCGCGACTTGGAGCGACATGGTGCATTCCTCACAGAGGACAAATTAATTTCTCTCCCCTGATTAGACTCTGAACTTGGACTCTCACGCAGGCCACAGACGTGGGGCCGGCATGAAGGAATGGCTGCGGGGTGCCGTGGAAAGGTGGCTCAGGGGTCCTCTTGTGGAGTGGACCTATGTTCTGAAATGGAATAGAAGGGAGTAAAGCCTTTGGGTAATTACCCAGAATAACTCATTTAGAAACAGCCATGCCCAGGTTTCTCCACATTACTCCCTAGTTCGTTATTTACTTATTTTTTTAGTTGGGGGCCAACATTTGGGGTTTTCGTGTAAAAGGGCTCTTGCCCAACTTCACTGAAGTTTCAGAGAGTACTTTGTCTTTTTGTATGTTGTAAGTTGGCAACGAGAAGGACCTTTGATTTTAGCTTTTGCTTCTTAAGGTTAAAGACGCTAACAGCCGTGTTTGTGTGCGCGCGTGCGTGCGCGTGCACTTATGTACAATTCGCTAAAGAGCCGTGTTCTGCAATTCCTCCCCAGGATCATCTTGGTTACTTTTCTGACTTCTTCAGCCATATTTACCATGGAGATATTTTAAGGAATTTGTTTCAAAGAAAAGATGCCAATAACAGCGTACTCCTATTTTTAAGGGACCTGGCAGGTATGAACATAAAGATAGGTGCCTCTGTATTATCACACACACCTCTAGAGATGCGCAGAGATAGCTTATGCTATTATATGTATGGTTTTGAATTTTGCTCCCCGTGCCCTCTTGTGGGTGTTCTTCCTCCAGGCCATGGTGGTCTAGCACAGATACGCCATATCACATTTACTCATCTCCCTCTTGGTCCGTATTTAAGTTCTTTGATGTTTTGAGCATGACAAATAGGTATATGGGAGGGAAACCCCTTCCATGTTTCTCTGTGCACTTAGGCATTCCAAAACGTGGATTCTGAGAAATGGAACCCAACCGTGGGCGCCATCAGTAGTGCCGGCTACCACCAAGTGGCCTCTAGAGGGCGCACCACTTTATACGTTCACCTTCATCTCACCCATGCCTGCTCAGAATTACCCATCTTTTTAGCTTTGGCCCTCAGATTCTTTTTAAAAATGTCATATCTTCTTGCATTTATTAACTGCCAGCGAGACTGTGTACTGTCCTTCTGTTTATTAGCCGTCTTTACATTCTGTGACCTGCTTGGTCATTTTCTTTATCCATTCTTCTTTGCACTTTTCTTCCTGATTTTTAAGGCGTTCTTTGCAGTTTTGGGATATAGAGGATTGCTTTATAAGATTGAGGAAGAACATCATCTTTTTTTTTTTTTTTAAGATTTTATTTATTTATTTGACAGAGAGAGAGATCACAAGTAGGCAGAGAGGCAGACAGAGAGAGAGGAGGAAGCAGGCTTCCCGCTGAGCAGAGAGACCGATGCGGGCCTTGATCCCAGGTCCCTGAGATCCTGACCTGAGCTGAAGGCAGAGGCTTTAACCCACTGAGCCACCCAGGTGTCTGAGGAAGAACATCATCTTGATTGGCATTCCTGCTTCTCAAGTCCACAAAAGATCAGTAGTTGGTCTTCTTCTTGGCACTGGTGAAAGCCTTTGGTTTTCTGTTTTGTTTTTATTTAATTAGGTGAAATTTTTCCTCCTGGCTGGAAGGTCCCCCCTGTCTGTAAATGCATTATCATTTCTGCAGCATGGGGCAGACCGCGGTGTGCCGAGGAAAGTGAGCGGCGCCAGGCAGGGCTTGGCGCCTGTCGGAGCTGATTATCGCCAGCATTCAGTGAGAGGCTGGATCCCTTGCCTCGTTTCTCTTGAAAAACCCTGGTCTCTCATGTCTTCAGCATAAAGGCACATGATTGACAAAAGAAGGGACAGGGAGAGTCTTTGCAGCCGTGCTGGCAGTTCTGCTTCATTATGTTTCTTTGTTCTGCTGGAATTTCCTTGATCAGGACTGCTGCTTCGGCCCTTGGCAGGTTCACGTTGGAGCCAGGTCCTTCTCTCCATGCCCAGAGCCTGGGGACAGTCGCCACCTTCCATACTGATAAACAAACTGGACTGTTGGTGCCAAGGATATCAGGGGTGCCAGGAACAGGAGTTGCTGGGCTCCAGGGTCTCAGGGCTCCCATGGCCATTGATGGCGGAGGCAGAGCCTTGACCACACCCTTGTGGGCCCCTTCATTCCACCAGGCCCCCCTCGCTGCCTCCATTAGCAGAAGGCTTGCTCCTTTGCCTGTTCTGGAGCAGAGTTCCAGCCCAAAATGCCACGGTCTTTGGTGCAGCTGTCACTACTCCCTGGATACGAAAGAAACAAACAAAAGGCCAAGCATAGGGTGCTGATGGCTTGGGATTTACCCTGGGGAGAGAAGAAGTCAGCCTCTGTGTGGGTGGAGGCCTGAGGGCTTGACTCAGGCTGCCTCCAGCCCAGTATGGAGCAGAAAGGAGGAGCTGACTCTTATGGGTATTTTCAGCTTCTAGATGCACCTGAACCTGGTTCTGTGCCCCTGCCCTTAACACGTGTCCATTCATTATTTCTCGTGAGCTGGCTCTGAGAACGGGTCATCCCAGAATGTTGGGTTTATCACATGGGCAGCTGTGTGAGATCTTGCTGACAGCCCGGATCACACACAAAGTTCTCTTGCCCAAGAGTTTTGGGGGCAGGCTCTTACCTGCTCAGGTTATGGTTGAAAGTGTTGAGCTACCTTTGCATAGTTTATATTCATCCATGGAGAATGACTGGCTTAAGCTGAAGCCAAGCCAGGCATGAAGACTGCTTTGTAGAAAATCCCTGGGTCCATGGATCTCTCAGGAAAGAGAATAATAATAGGAATAAAGAATATTTTTGGTTCCTCCTCATATTCTCATTTTTCAAATAAATGACTTTAGATCAAATTATTATTATCTGAGCATGAAGAAATATGTTTTTGTTCCATAAATCTTAAGCTGCATACAAATGTGGACTGTCCACAGGGTTGAGGAATAATCCGGACTTGTAGGAATAATCCATGATTTGGTGAGAATGATTTTCATAATATTTTAGCCCAAAGAAGCAACCATCTGCATTTCCATCCACCTGTACTCTTTATTCCTCCTTCTCTTCTTCCCTCCCTTCCTCCATTTATCCATCCCAACAAACATTCTGTCTTTGGCTCTGGGCTACATTAGGACAGATTCCCTGTGGGGAAGACAGACACACAGACAATGGAGCATTGCGATAAGTGAAGAGAGAGGTTTGCGTAGGTTGTGTTGGGATGTCTGATGGGAGCTTGTAAACCCTGGAGGGCTAGGGCAGAACTGTAGGATAGATGGCCTGGACACAGGGGCCTCCTGTGTTGACCTCAGGACCTTGGGCCTTACCCTTAATGGGATGGGAACCAAGAGAAGATTGGAAATAGTGAGTGACACGGTCAGATTTGCTCTGCTGTTTATGAAAGATGCCTTTTAGGGGTCAAGACCAGAGCCAGGAAAGCCAGCGAGGAAGTCATTAATGCAAAACAGTCAAGAAAGTAGGATTTGAACTGGGGAGTTGGGAGTGGTAGAGATGGTGCAGAAGGATGGGTATGGGAAATAGTTAACACTGGTTGACTGACGGGGGAGGGTGATGAGGGAGAAGGGTGGTTGGTGGTTCTCCCAACAGAAATGCCAGTGATGCAAGAAGAGCAGGTTGTACTAGGGATGGAAGGCTCTTAAGCAGTGAGGGATGGAAGTGTGCAGCTGTGGGGGGAGGACAGAGTTACAGGGGAGAGCGCGTGCCTGGAGGCTGAACCTAATGGCAGATGAGACTGCTTTATCCAGGGAGCATGTGTCTATCTCTCGAGCAGAAGGGAAGCAGAACTCCAAAGACCGTTGAGGGATGCATGGAGGGAGAAGTCTCCAGGATGACTGAGGGGGAGGGAGGATAGACAGTCAAAGAGCCAGGTATGTGCAGGGGAAGCCAAGGGAATGAGTGTCAGGAGGAGTGAGCGATCCAGCCGGTCCATCACAGCGGTGTTGTGAATAAGGTATAAATTGAATGGTAGCCTGTGGGTGGAACAATTAGGAGGCCATTGATGACTTTGAGGACAGATTCAAGGAAGTAAAGGGGGTGGGAACCAGCTGGGTGTCATGGGATGGAGGATCGTGCAGAATGTAAGGTTTGCACCTTTGGAAAGGTTAATCATAGTCTTGGGCCCATCAGGCCTTGGACTTCTTCCCAGCGTCTCCGTGCTGATCTGCCCTTGTTTGCACAGCGCGGTAGTAGCCTCAGCGGGGCCTCTCTATGGGGCTCGATTTATTGACAATTTCTTAACGAGCAGCTTCCTTCTGATCTCTCCTCTCACCTGCTGGGATTCCATTGTGTACAGTTCGAGGTGGGTCCCTTCACACTTGAGATCACCCTTTAATTATTTATCATGTAACTACACTAGAATGGTGTGTCTTGTGTCACATGGTGTATGACGTGCCGGACGTTACACCTAGCCTTTCTGCAATGGTAATTCTTTAATAATGAAGAACAATAGCTTTAACAAATGAACTCTGGCTCATCCTATAGCCTTTATCTGCATGCTGTCTTGTAAAATGTGTGAAAATCCCAGAAGCTTCCACTGACATTTTAATTATTTTAGGTGTTTCTGGTGTGAGGGGAACACAGCAAGACCCCAGCTGTTTTCAGCTATGCCCCTGTGTGACTCTAGAACCACATGGACAGAATGCCCTGGGGGTGCCCGGGGAGCTTGGCAAGGTTGCATTTGGTCTGTCTCCATTTTTTAGATGAGGAGACTGAGGCCCAGAGGGTTAAGCTGTTCACTGAGCTGGGAAGGAGGGATTGAATTCAGTTTGTGGGCTCCTGGGCTGACCTGAGTGAGACAAGCTCTATAATCCCTCTTTAATCTTTAATTCGATTTCTCTTCTGGACCGTCGTCAGAAGCTACCCTTCGCACTCCGGAAAGCCCAGACACGTTAGTCTTCACGGTGTCAGCCTTTTGAGTCAGCAAATCTGACAAGTCTCTCGTGAAGGTAAATCGCTTGCTCCGAAAGCTGCGCTCATTCAGACACGCATCCCGAAGTAGGGACACCAGTAGTAAACAGTGCTTAATTCTCGCACTTGCTAGATGTGCAAACATCATTGGCTCAAGAAGTCAGCTAATTCCCCACGATGGAGGGCCTGTCTTCGTGCTCTGAGTGGAAGGAGGGTGCCCGCGTGAGCAGATTCTAGAAGCTGGATGGACCGGTTTAATGGATTAAGCTACTTAAGAAAATTTAAGGAGACACACCAGTTAATCTGTATTGCGCCGTGCTTGGTGGTAAGATGTGCTGTGTGTGATTTCCCCGGCAGAGTTCCTTCTTTGATCGGAAGTGATAAGCCAAACCGCTGTTCATTGGCTGAGGCATAATGGAAGACTGTGGGTAATCGGAGCGAACCCGAGAGGCCCTCGAGTCCCTAGGGAACAGGAGGCAGGTCTGATTCTGGGCACGCTGGAGGTTACTTCAGGGGAGGATGGGACCAGCAGTGTCTGAGCAGAGGCAAGAACAGTGTCGTCTGGGGCCTGGGAACCTGGATTCTGTGGCCAGCTCCTGGTTGATCTCTGGGTCCGAGGTCCCTCTGTATTGAAAAAGGAGGAACCACTTTGAATACCTGCCTCACAGGGATGTTTCAGTTCTGTAGTGGAGAAGCTCTATGTAAATCCCAGGTATTATTTTTAAATGCTGAAGAATGTATCTAGGACAGGCAGATGGTGAGTGTTTGCCTGCAATGGGACTGGGTCTGTGTCCACAGAAGCAGGAATAGCAAGTTGAGAGTTAAAAAGGAACTTGGATGTCATCTGTTCCTGCCTGATTTTCCACATGGGAGAACTGAGGCCCAGGGACGCCGAGCATCTCCTCCAGATCCCGATGGTGAAGCCCATGTCCCTTTCTCTTTTGACCTACGTCATACTGACCTGCGTCATAACCACGTTGTTCCGAAGGGTTGAGTCGTGTTTGTAGTTTAGCTGCTCTTAAAAATCCCTAGGGATAATCCAAGAAGTGCTGCTTATTTCTTAGGAATTATCAAACTGAGACTGGTGTGGGTTAGAAGAGACACGGTCAAAGGTCATGTTGTGAGTTCCTTTACTATGTTCTTCGAACCCAGGGTCTGTACCCCCAAGTCTGCTTTTTTTGCACCTAAGTGACATGTGCTCGTAGGCAGCTAGCCCCACTTGCCCAGGCTATGCCCTTTCCAGGGAGGCAGGTGGAGAAAAGGGACTCGGCCTCTGAGTACCACTGACAGTACCAGCTCTGTGAGTACTCAGGGAGAATGCATGGAGGGAAGGAAGGAGTAACCAACACCAGTCCAACTTATTGAACCCCAAGTATCTGCCAACTACTCTTACTATATTTACTTTATCCCTTTATCAATTTATCTCTCTCTAGCCCTCAGCAGTCCTGCCCAGGAGGTGGGCTTACCCCAGTTTTGCAAGCGGGGAACTTTAGCTCAGAGAGGGTAGCTCAGTGGTCTGCAGTCACACAGCTACAGGGAGTCAGGCATTTGACAGTTGTGATTGGGCGTGCTAGATCAGAGCCAGACCCCTTTTTGCTTGGCCTCTTGCAGCCCCTCGTGGAGGGGTGAGGGGGCAGATGGCACGGGCTATTCTGAGAAAGACTGCCTTCTTGTGGCTTTTCCCACCCTGATGGCTCAGGGAGTTAGTATTTAAAAAAATCTGACCTTCTGGCTGGGCCTTGCTATTTTTATTTTTGGAATGTCCTGGCTTAATGAGTTGGGTGGGTAAATCTATCTTATGAGACGTGTTTATTTTTCTCTTCCACAATTTGCTGCTACTCTTGCAACTGCTGCTGCCTTTCAGAAAATGAAAAGAGCTCATAATAGACCGAATTTCCCAGATGGATGTCCTTGCATTTGCTCTTTTTTCCCCACTGTGAACACTTGCCCCCTTTTATCTCTCATCCTTTTATAGTGGATGGGGCTTTTGAAGCAAGGATATCAGTGGTAAATGGTTCCATATGTCTTTCAGAGATTTTTCCTCAAATATTAGCATACTTTTTGTTCTTTGTAATAAATTTTATTAATGAAACATTTTTTTGAAAGCTGGAAAAAAGTACCAAGAATAACACAGAGCCCGTGCCTTCCACCCGGCTCTGCTGAATTCTAATACTCTGCCATGCCAGCTTCAGATTATTTTAAGGAAAGAAATCTTACATTTCAAGTTCATCATGTCCCCTCTGATCTCATTCGCCAGAGGCTAACCGCTCTGCTAACCACTGTGCTGAATTTGCTATTTTTTTCTGTACATTTACAAAAATATCTTTTTTTTTTAAAGATTTTATTTATTTGACAGCGAGAAACACAGTGAGAGAGGGAACACAAGCAGGGGGAGTGAGAGAGGGAGAAGCAGGCTTCCCGCCGAGCAGGGAGCCCAATGTGGGGCTTGATCCCCGGTCTCCGGGATCATGACCTGAGCCGAAGGCAGTCACTTAACCAACTGAGCCACCCAGGCGCCGCCAAAAATATCATTTTTTTTTAAGAGAGAGAGAAAGAGAGCATGCCCTTGTGCTTGTAGGGAGAGGGACAGAGGGAGAGAGAGAATCTCAAGCAGACTCCCCGCTGAGTGCGGATTCCCTACACAGGGCTTGGTCTTAGGACTGTTCATGATCTGACCCAAAATCGAGAGTCAGATGCTCAACCAACTGTGCCAACCAGGCATCCCTAAAAAATACTTTTGCATCTGTATCTACTCATTAAAGTCTTAGAGTTTTCCAGTGTGATGTTAGCGGTATTTGTGCAACTTGGTTTTTTTCACTGAGCGTTTGGTTTCTCAGCTTTATCCTCGTGGATTCATGCCACCCCAGTTTGTTATATCGAGGCCCTAGGTAGTAGTTCATTGTACAAACGTGTCTTCATTTTTCATCCATTCTCCTTTTTTTTTTTTTAATTTTTTTTTTAAAGATTTTATTTATTTATTTGACAGAGAGAAACACAGCTAGAGAGGGAACACAAGCAGAGGGACTGAGAGAGGGAGAAGCAGGCTTCCCGCCGAGCAGGAAGCCCGATGTGGGGCTCGATCCTGGGTCTCCAGGATCAGGACCTGAGCCGAAAGCAGTCGACTAACCAACTGAGCCACCCAGGCGCCCCATCATCCATTCTCCTTTTGATGAACATTGGGTTTGCCTCACAATTCTATATCCTTTCGGTAGCCACAGTGAAGGTTCTTTTGCTGCTGTCTCTCGTGCGTTTTTCCCTAGGCCTGGGGTATGTGCCAGAAGAGGACTGGTGGGGGCAACGGGTAGGAGCGTCCTCAGCCTCAAAAGAAGTTTCCGGATGGTTGTTCTTAGGTACTCTGCCACTTGCAGTGTGAGTTCCCATGCTGCCCATCTTCTCACCACTTGAAAATGTCAGACTTCAAATTTTTGCATGCCTGATGGGGCTGAAAGAGAACTTTCTGGTTCCATTAATTATTTTTTGATTACAAGTGAGCTCAAGTATATATTAAGTGGCGTTTTGAGTTTTCTCCTCAGTAAAAGTATGTGTTCATACTCTTTGTCCAGTTTCCTACTGGGTGGCTTGTATTTCCCGATACAGTCTTGGAAAATCCTGGGTAGTGATCTTCGTGGGTCATAAATGCAGCAGGTGTAGTCTTTCAGTTAGTGGCTTACCTTTCCAGTTTGTTTGAGGTATCTTTTGTTGACTAAGAGTTTTAGACTTTAGTGGGGTCGTACTTATCAGTCTTTACTGTCTATGCTATGTTTGAGTCTTATTTCAGAAATCTTTCCTTACCCTAAGCTCATAAAGATACAGTTTTCAGCCTAAATGAAGCTCACTTTGCTTTTCTGGCCCGATCCCTTGGTTTGATATTTTCATTTTCCACATTTACCCTGCCTGGGTGTCTCTGGGTCGAGCATACTGCAGAATGGTCCCCGGTGACTGTGCAGATTATGACAGCCATCCCCAGGCAGATAGAGCTGAGCTGAACCTGGGGTCAGAGTAAAATCTTCCTTCTTGACCTGTGGCTGTTTCTGAGAGGTCCTTCAGTGCAGGGTTGATTGGCCCTCTCTTAAGCTCAGCTTATCTGCAAGCCTGATAAAATTGCTCATAAAACTGTCCCCTATCTCCTCTTCCAGTGTAGCTTCACTGCCTGATTTGCACTTCCTGCTGCTGCTTGTTGCAAAGCTGGAAAGACAGAAGGCTTTCTCCCCCAGGCCCAACGCCCTGGGCCTGACTTGCCGTTGGCCGTTGGTGAGGGCAGCGGTGTGCATAAGAGTTCATGTGGTGGCTCTTCCATCCCTTTCCTCTCCTACATGCTCAGAAGTGTTCTGCAGACCCGATCTCATTTACTCATTGTATTTTGGAAATATAAGTGGGTTCAGGTAGGGTTAGATCAAGTCACAGAACTTGAGAGTGTCAGAATTGGAAGCGGCTGGATGCATGATGCCTGTTTTGGTCAGCTGATGTTCACAGAGCATCTGCCTGTGCCGTGCACCTTGCTAGCTGCTGACCCCCCCCCCCCCAATGGGGAGCAGGCGAGCCAGGGTTGCTGCCTTCATGGTTGCAGGGAGCAACACAAGGATCATTTCAGAGTGTGGTGGGGATGTGGGATTGAGAGCAAGTGTCTTTGCATGGGGCCCTTGCGGTCCTTTTCTTATTTTGAGTAAATCTCTTGTCTTCGGGCTCAGGAGTCTGCAAAATGTGGCCCATGGGTCAGAGCCAGCCATAGTCACTGAAATAAGAATGGTTTTAACATTTTTAGGCGGTGAAAAAATTCACCATTCGCAGATTTTGATGATGGGGAACATTAAACTTGAACCTTAGCAAGTGCAATGTTACCTGCCCCTCACCCCCTTTGTCGCAAGTTCTAGTCTTTTCCTTAGTAGCTCTGTATTCTGCAAAGTTGTTCTCAATTATTAGAACATTTTGAACTTCACCAATAAAAATTTTGTGCAATATTGTTTCTCTCCTTTTATGTAAGTACCTGTACATCTTTAATTTGGCCTCTTGTCCACACAGCCTAAAATTTTTACAGCCCGGCCTGAAAAGTGTACAGACCTCTGTGCTAGCCGCTAGCTGTGTGACTGCGTGGGTTACTTCTTCCGTCTCCCTTTCCTTATCTGCACAACAGGCTGCCGGTTTCTTAGGGCTCTTGTGAAGCAGTAAGAAGTGGTATCAGACTCCTGCCATGTGTTGAGAGCTGCAGAAGATGTTAGATCTTTCTTCCCTAGGGAAAAGTCAATAATCGATTTCTTAAGGGCTGTTTAGGGGAGCATAAGGAGCAACAGGGAGCAGGGTGTGGTGGGGCTCCATGCCTACCTCTGATGGTCAGCACCACAAGGAGCCCCACCCTCCAGCCTTGCCGTGCCATCCTACCTTCCCCTGCTCCCCCCCCCCCCCGCAGCTACGGCCAGTGGACCTTGCAGGGGTTGCAGACCAAAGGCTCTGCAAATCCCCCTGACATGAACACCATTTCTGCATAATTTTCCTCATGAAATGCAATGAAGCATAACTAAAAAATGTAAGTAACAGCTTCAGGCCCTTAATGAGGCTATAAATTCGGGAAAAAAATAATTTATAAAGCTATTTCCTGGTGAAGAGCTGTTCTTTTCCTAGACCTCTTCACTCTCTCTTTGCTTGCCCCATCCATACTGGCCATTGGCTATCTTTGCTAACTCATTTTAGGAAGGAAACAAGCATGCATTGTGTTGTAGGGGTTGCTGTTTTGCATTTCCCATGAAGAACTTACAGAAAACAGAAAACGCGTGAAGTGCAGATGCGGGGCGGTGGCTAGGCTCACTCACTGCTTGGGTGACTCACTCCATCCATCAGTTGTTCCTGCAGCAAAATTACACCTGTTAGGGTGCATTGTACATATAAATATGGAATCCGTGCAAATGTGAAATCTGTGCATGCCAAGGGTTAGCAATCCTGGGTTCAACCCATGAGGCATTTTATACTTTCTCAGCAATTTCTCTGGGCTGAATCTTCCTTGAGCAGATGGGTAGACAGAGTTTGGGGCTGCTGGACTGTTCTCCCGGGGCAGAGCTTTGTGCAGAGTTGAAGGGAGAGACCCGGCTGTGTGTAGGTGCTTGGAGCCAGAGGCACATCCTCGCTCCGGGCTCAGACAGCTCCCTTACGATGACAGCCCTTAGCAGAGCTCCGAAGAAGCAGTTTGTCTGATGGGAGCTGAATGGCTCTGGGCCGTGCTTGGGACTGATGCCTCTGGTTTCTTCTGACACTGATGCCACAACATGGAGTATCATGGAGTCCGGGGGGCCTTTAGGGATCTTCCCGGCATGTTTCCAAACAAATCATGGCAGACCAGCTTCCTTGGTACTTCGCATGTTGCTGGGACATAGACTGGGTGTGTGTCGAAGAAGGGAGTCAGTGGGAAAACAGAGGCAGGTTTCCAGTGGCCCCCTTAATGGTAGGCCTGTTGTCACCGGGCAGTGGAAAGAAGTATGTTAACTCTCTGGGGAGGTTTCAAGGAAGCTGTATTTGAGAGCTGACCAACAGCACACAGGCCAGTCCGGACCCGGACGTGTGTTTGTCTCTTGCTTTGTTGTTCCTTGAGCCTGCAGACCGGCTTGCCAGGAAACAGAGGATAAAAACGAAGGCAACTGGACAGAAATCGGAAAGCTGGGCTTGTCAGTAGCTTGCAGATGTCAGTTTCGCTCTGCATCATGACCAGGAGGGTCCCAGCGCAGGGTGGGGGGTCAGTGGAGAGGGGGCGGAGCATGTGGGGGCCCCTGGCGGGTAGAATAGATTTCCCATTTCTCAGCTGGGAAAGTTGACATCACTAACAGTGCACGTTCCAGAAGGGGAGTTTGGGTGGATGCAGCAGCTGGCTTCAGATTCTGCAGTTGCTTCAGTCATGGCCCCCTCATCAAATATAAATTTGTGGGTGCCAGAAGTTTTGGAGGAAGCTGCTGTAGCCCACTGTTTGCCTTTGCCCGCTGGGGGAGGACTTGGAATTTTTTTTCGTTCTTGGTGCAGATGGTGTAGTTATTTTAAGTAAGTGATGTGCTGCAGTGAAAACGGGCAACTCTTTCATTTTTCAGCTTAATGAAAAAAAGAAAAGGGAAAAGGAGAAACCCCAGCTAGCTAACTGTGTGCTAATGCTTGTCTTTTTTGGATGCTAAATGTGTCCCACGACACTGAGATGGGATAAATATTTCAGCCACTAGAAAGTCCTGTTGTCGGGCTAAAAAGATTTCTTACGTCTTTTAAAGCAGACGGTGTAGTAATTTACGTGCACACGTTGAGACCCTCCCATGTCCCTTATTTTTAACTGCGTATGTCCAGATCCCACTCCCTTTCTTGGGGCTGAGGCAGGGAGTGGATGGAACTTTGCGAGGGAGAGTGTGAGGGATGGGAATGAATTAGAACTGAATGCTTGGTTTTATTCTTAGGGCATCTGAAGACACGGCTGGGAACTTAGGGGGCCAAGGTTGTGCTGAATGAAACTGAGCTCCTCTGCCTTCCTGAGCAGCCTGGTGGGGAGGGAGTGTGGACTGCAGCGGTAAGCGCAGATGGGATAAAGGACGAACAGGACACTGTCAGAGTGAAAAACCAGGGGGACCCGCGGTAGACCGGGTATCGATGGAGAGGTCTGGCTGTAAGTGATGGAAAGCCGAGGCCTGAAGGATGAGCGAGAAGATCAGCCGAGGCATGAGTTTGCTTCTGCTGCCACAGTAAAGCCCCACAGAGTGGCTGTGTGTGTGAACACCAGAAGTGTGTGTTTGAGGGCTGAGCTCAAGCTTGGGGTAGGGCCGGTTTCTCCTGGGGCCTCTCGCCTTGGCTGGCAAATGGCCGTCCTCCTGCGTGCTCCGTGGTCTCTTCCGTGTCTCTCTCCTCCTCCTCCTCCTCCTTCTCCCCCCTCCCGCCTCCACCCTCCTCCCCTCCCCCTCATCCCTCCTTTCTCCTTTCTCCTCCTTCATATTTTATTTATTTATCTGACAGCGAGAAATACAGCTAGAGAGGGAACACAAGCAGGGGGAGTGAGAGAGGGGGAAGCCGGCTTCCTACCGAGCAGGGAGCCTGATGTGGGGCTCGATCCTGGGACTCCGGGATCATGACCTGAGCCGAAGGCAGTCGCCTAACCAACTGAGCCACCCAGGCGCCCCTCACCTCTTCTTATGAGAGCACCGGCATTATGGGTCAGGGCCTGTCCTCATGACTGCATTTCACCTTCATCACCTCTTTCAAGACCCTGTCCCAGGGTACGGTCACATCCTGAGGTACTAGGGCATAGGACTTCAACATATTGAGTGCGGGTGGGGCACACAGTCTGGCCTGTAACACCAGGCTAAAGGTGGCCTGAGGAATCGGGGTTGGCAGGAACCATTGCGGGGAGGACATTTCTGTTTGAGGACAGGAGGTTGCAGAGGGAGGCCGCGCGGGTCCTCACAGGCCTTGGAAACCATGGTACGAGTCTTAGGTTTATTACTCAGGGCATTGAGAAGCCATTGATAGCACTTCAGAATCTCGCTGTGCTGTGAGGAGAAGGAATGGGGACTTGAGAAGAGAAAGTCGGAGTTTGGTTTTCTCACACTTCTGAATTTGTCGGCTTCGGTGCTATAGATGTTTCAGGCCGGATGGTTCTTTGGTGTGAGGGGCAGCTTCATGCCTTGTCCATGTGCCGTGTTCCTGGCCTCGACTCATGAGCTGCCACAACCAGCAACGTCTGCAGACACTGCCTGCTGCCCCCTGGAGTCGGGGTGGGGGGCGGCGGGGGCAGTGGGGCAGAGTTGTCCCCTGCTGAGAACCACTGGTGCAAAGGGGACGAGAAGACATGGCGGTTTGGATGGCATGGGGCCAGCTTAATAAAAGCGCATCGGATGGATTTAAGGAAAACTGAATTCAGAGCCAACAGGTTTAACTTCTCTTTGCTATGGTTTCTCCTCATGCTTTTGAGTTCGGTGATAGCGTCACTTCCCTGGAGCACGAGGCCCCGTGCCCTGAGCATGCGTAGCGGAGTTGCTCAGAAGTGCATGGAGTGTTCTCTGTGTTGGCCTTCACCAGGCACCCAGGGGACCCCTGTCCTGCCCCTAAGCCCCTGCAAGCCTGTGGCTGGTGGGACCACCTGGGTGTCAGGTCCGTGCCCCGCCAGCCCATGGACTCTCAGAGCACGCACTTGGGAATCGAATCTGGCCCATTTTCTAGCTCCAGAAATCTGTTTATCAGAGCAAGATTTCACAGTTGCCATGACTTTTCCAGGGGGCTTGCCTTTGAGAAGCCAGCTCTACAAAGGCAAATGAAAGTGATTTCCAAACTAACGAGAATGACAGGTACATTCTGGAGCCCCAAAGATTTCCCCGGGAGCTTGCCGGCGAAGGCCAGAGCAGTTGTTAGGAAACAGCTGGAATGGGTGGGTGGTCCCTCTGTGTCTGGCTGGGACCCAGCACCTGGCTGTTTCTCTAGGCTTCTCTCCTATGATTGCCCCCCTCCTGGGATTGCTCTTGGCTGAAGGTGGTGAATTGGTTTGATGTTTTTCCTAGGGTTGACAGTGGGGTTTTGGAGTCCAGTCCTGAGAGGGAATCCGATGTTGAGTGTGGGCTCAGGGGACAGAGTGTGATGATTCATCTCGACTACCCCAGTGGCAGAGTGGGGGAAATCAAGGCACAGTAGGCTGGCCATTGATAATGATCAGAGCTGTGAGGTTTTTATTGTGTCCCCTTCAGTGCCCTGGGCTGAGCCTTCTTTCGGGCCTGAGGGACCCTGCGTTTCACCTCTCTATCAGCCTCCACTGCAGGTGCCTCCTCTTTGCTGGAACCGTTCCTTAATGCCTTGAATTTTTACTTTATCTTAAGAATGTGGGGGTGCCACTCAATAGCTTTTCAAAGTGAGGAAGTGTCATGATCGATCTGCTCTTTGGAAAGGTCGCGCTGGCTGCAGAAGAGGACCTGGGGCGGGGGGCAGGCCATGCTGGGAGACTGTGGCAGCATGCTGGTAGGGGATCGAGGGCATTTGGGCTGGAGGCAAGCCTGTGAAACTGTGACCTGCATGCAGGTCTCGGGGACAAGGGGTTGGCCCTCTGTAGGGGGTGGTGGAGTGAGAAGGGATCAGGGAGATGTTCAGGGTTCCAGTGTGGGTAGTTGGGCAGGGTGAGTTCTCTCCTCATTTAGAGCTGCTGTTCTAGAATTCACCAGTGAACTACAGAAGCTTGTTTTCAGTAGAGAGATGTGCATGTAGATATTAATTCCACACAGTTGGGTAGATGGTCTACGAGGAATCTCCGTGGACTGACGTGGCACTCCTTGCCTATGACTGTGTCCATTCCCAGTTTGTTGTTACTGACTTGTTCCATTGTAAAATATTTTTAGCATCACCTCTGTAGTATTGAAGCTGCACAGCAGAGTAAGGGGGCTCATTTCTGAGAAGTTGGGGTCAGTTCACAGAGTAACAGACGTATGCAGAAGCATAAACAGGGGGTTATTAGAGACTCACAGGTAAAAATAAGCCATGTACAGTCTGGTAGCATGAAAAAGAGGTCATGTCAGGGATATGGCATGAGATGCTTCTCTTTGGTAAAGTTTGTGAAAGAGGATCACGGGCCCCTACTCTGCTCCTTTGCTCCCAGGCAGATCTGGGCACCCCTCTTTCTCTGCACCCGACAGTAAGATATTTAGCATACCCTTGTGCCTTCCGAGCGTGAAGGGGGGATCCCCACCATTCAACTCTGCGTGGTTAGGACCTGCACAGGTGGCTGGTCATGAATGTTTGGTAAATGCTTATTGAAGATTCAGGAGGGACCTGTGGCGCTCCTGGTCTTTTTCTCTTTTCCCCTAACTTTACTTCCAGATGGCTCCTTATCTCCACACTAGCTCAGACTGATGAGATTCATCAGATTCTGGCTCCCTTGAAAATCTGCCCTGGGGTCTATTGGCACATGAATTCAGCACCCCCTGCCCACTTGATCTTGGCCTTCCCTGTTTGCTTAACAGCCTAAAACTTGTCCCTTTATGGTCAGGGCTGTGGCAGTTGGTGACTGTGCTCGGTAGGGTGGGATCTAAATCTTGGGGCTTGGTTCTAAACCTCCAGGAACTCTTGACAAATAGTCCAGTGACCTTGGTGCCCCCCACGGGGGTTAGAAGGGCTGAGTTCAAGTTTCACTTTGGCCTTTCCTCCCTATGTGACCTCAGGTGGGTTGGTGGGCTGAAGGGAAATGGTCTCCAGTATTCCTGCTGCCTGGCCCAGGTCCAGATATTTGGCGGTTAGAGGGCCCCAGAGTCCGAGGCCTGGAAGGACCCCACTATTCCTGCTGTTGGGAGGCAGTGGGAGCCCCGTGCTCACTCCTAACTTGGAACCTTCCTTTTTAGCCACTGCTGATGGCCTAGGAGAATGTTTCAGTTTCACAACTGAGCTTTTTGACAGAGAAAGAAGAAAGTCAGTGAGCACCTGCTGTGTGCTGGGTACCCGCTCCAGGTGTTCCCCATATTTTTCCATTTCGTTCTCTTAGAGTCTCTGGGGTGAGGTGGAGCGGATTATCAGTCCATTGTGCAGATGAGCTAACTGAGGCCCAGGAAAGTCAGGTCGCCCACTGGAAGCCTCGCGTGTGAGACCCCCTTCGAGCAAGGGACTATTCCGTGGTAGGGCAGCGGCTCCCTGCCACCTCTGCCCATCTGATCTCCCTGTCCGCCCTCTCCTGCAGAGAGCCAGCTGCTCCCTGGGAACAACTTCACCAATGAGTGCAACATTCCAGGCAACTTCATGTGCAGCAACGGGCGGTGCATCCCCGGGGCCTGGCAGTGTGACGGGCTGCCCGACTGCTTCGACAAGAGTGACGAGAAGGAGTGCCGTGAGTGGCCTGGCCCTTTGCTGGGGTGGGTGTGGGGGTGGGGACAGTCCTGGGGCCACGGGGAAGAGGGCCTGATCTGGCTCAGACCCTGTGGGTTTGGGCCTCTGGCCAGCAGCCCAGCCCTCTCCACTCCGTAGCTCTTCCTGGGAGCAGCACGGTGGGTGCAGAGCTGCAGCTGTGGGACAGCAGAGGACCCCTCCACCGGGCTCTTCTTACCCGCCCCCCCGCCGGGGTGCTATCTGGGCTTTTACTTTACACACGAGGACTCTGAGAGTCCCTGAGGCGAGGTAGCTTTAGCATCTCCCGACTGGTAAGGAGCAGGTCTGGATTTGAACTCAGGGCTGCCTCACCCCAAGGCTGGGGCTGCTCACCATCTTTCACGTCTTGTACACTGTGAGATGTTCTTTCTGATTAAATCAAGGGCAGTGTCATGCCAAGTGGCCCGCACAGAGCTGGTGGCGAGTAGGCAGTAATTTGCTCCCACCTGCCCTTTTCTCTGCTGATTGGGCCTGGCATCTACTTCAGATGGGAACCACCAGGAGCTGGGGGTTCTTGCTTACCCTCCCCATCCCACCTCCCTCGTTGGCCCCTTGTTTGAGCCCTCAAAATACGCATGCGATTTGAGTCTGTGGTGATCTACAAGAAAGGAGGCACTGGATGGGAGTGAGGGTATCTGGGGTGTCAGGTGGTCACGCTTCCTGCCCTGGAGAGCGTAGTTCTCTCCTTCTCCAAAGTTCGGCGCTGCACAGTGAGCTGGGCCCTGCCCCCCTGGCACGCGGGGGTGACGAGGAGTGCTGGGCCGGGGGTCCCTTCATGGGTCACTGGCTTGGGACCACACAGCTGGACACTGGCTCCTGGCTCGTCCGTGGACTTCAGGGCCTCACAGACAGGAGAACTGTGTGTTCTGGCTCCGAATCTCCTCTCTTTCTGGAAGCCAGCTGAGGAAATGGCTGAGGAGATGATAATTTGAACTTTCACGTAGCTGTAACTGGGGTTTGAGGCCCAGTCTGTTGACGCACAGGAAGGAAAACTGGGCCGGAGCCCACCTCCGGAGCCGGCCTCCCCCCCTCACGGTGCGTTCCCTTGGGCAGGCCGCCCGTTCAGAGACTGGCCCCTCGTCTGTCTCAGGGTCCAGTCTCCCTGCTTGCCTGCCCTCCAGTCTTCAGAGAACATTTGGGAGGCAGTGGATTAGGAATATTGTGTGGGGGGAACATTCATTTTGTTTATTGCATGTGACTTCCAAATAGATCAGGACACATACTGCATTTTTATTTTTGCAGGATTTTTTTAAGGAAGTATTAATACCTATTTCAGTGTTCCCTGTGTCCAGGTCTTCAAAATTGCTAGAAGTGTAACATTTGTAATTGGGAGTTACTCATAAGATCCTATATGTGAACTCTGTGATCTGTCCAGTTTTGAGCATTATTAAACACTCCACAAAGATGTGGAATGAGCATTTTGGGGCTACAGTGTGTCTGTGATGTCTAGTAAATGCTGATTTTCTGTAGCCGAGCAGGGAATATGCAGCACAGGGTCAGTTTATGAAAGCTTACAGGGTTTGGGCCTGCCACTTAATTTTTGTTCCCAGTTCTGTTGACAGCAGCTGTGTGATGTTAGGGTACTCTGTGACATTCTGTGTCTTGTGTCGGTCCAGTTCCATGATTTCAGAATTCATGCACAAACTGGAAAAGGTGATGGAAAGAGAATATGAAGGAAAAAAAAAAAAAAGAAAAGAAAAAGACGGGGCCGGCAGCAGCCTGGCACTCTTTGGTTTGGTTTGGAACAGGGTCGTCTTGGCTGTTCTCAGTCTTTTTTTCCTCCTATTTTCCTTCCCTTAACCTCCAGGCGTAATAAAGACTTGATTGGCATTTATTTAGTGTTTTGATTAAAACATAATTTTAAAAAGCGTATATACAAACCCACGCATTAAAGAACCTCTCCTCTGTTGCCTTTCTTTTTTTCTTTTTATCTTTAAATCATAAGAACAGAACATGAATAAGTTTAGGTAAGAGAGTAAAGGAAAAGAGGTCCCTTTTCTAAAACAAATTCTACTTGGCATTTTGCATTTCTTACATATTTCTTCCCAGTCTAGGGGTTGAGGGCATGGATCCCAGGGACAGACTGTCCAAATGCCCGTGGTCCCTCCCACCCCTCTGCCCAGATCACATGCTAGGTGATCTTAGGGAAGGTACCAGAACGTTCTAGACCTTTGCCCCCGGGGAGGATTGAACGAGAATGCCTTTAGCCTCCTGGTGCCCCAGTGTCCCTCTCCAAAATGAGAGCCACAGGGCTTCTGGTAATTTTGTGAAGGTTAAATGCACGTCAAGCACCCAGCCCAACACCTGGGTGTTGTTAAGCGGCATGTAAATGTTACCTGTTATTGGTCTGCCTGTACAAACTCTTTTATCCAGGTGTTGTGTTGGTGACATGCGGTGGAGTTACCCGCTTTTTTCTACTTCACATTAGAGGCCCTTTGCCAGAAGACCATATTTAGCCTTCACGATTGTTGTTTCGTGCGGTTGTCTGCTCTCCCATCGCGTTGGTGCAGGGTACCCTAACCGTTGCCCCGTGGTGAGTGTTTAAACATTTGGGGTCAACGAGGGAATTTACCATTCCCGGAGGGCAGTGTGCAGCGTGGTTTCTGCCCGAGCCAGGCTGGGTCTCCCTGAGGTCTTCAGGGTCCCAACTGTACCATCTTTTCGAGGTCCCTTTGAGAACGACTGCTGTAGAATTCAAATGCCACCTCTTTATCCTTTCTTCAATTCTTTGGAACAATGTGGTCCTTACAGAGAGGAGTGTGAAGGTGGCTGATTTCCTCGCCACAGAGAGATGATTGCCTCAAGTATCCTATGAAATAACTTTGGCATTTCAAAGATAGCACACTTAAAAAAAGAATTCTTGCCCTTTCCAAAGTGTGAGAGAAGAGCCTAAAGAACTATGTTGTGGTGGGATATGAGGCGGCGAGAAACTATTCTGTGTCCACAGCAGAAGAAAGAGTTTCATGAGTCAGGAAGAAACTTTCCTTTTATGATAAGCTTAATAAAAATCGCATACTGTAAAAGTTGGGAGAACGGGGAGGAGAAAAACAGCAGCATCGCACCTCAAGTCTGAACTTTGATGAAACCTCTTAGCATCTTTGAAGTTTTTATTCAGGGTTTTTCCCAGCAGTGATCACTGTAGGTTTGAAGTGTTATGTTTTGATCTTTTTCCCTGGTAATATTTTGACCTTCTAACATTTTAATGTATTTTTTTCGTATTTCTCGATCAGTTTTCATGCTTAAACAGTCCCTTTACATGGTATCATACAGTGTGTTGACTCATGATTTTGCATTTATGTTGTTTCCAGCTTTCCACTGTTAGAAATAGTGTTCAGTGTTGTGAACATGCGGGTAGACATGACTTTCTTTTGAGAGATTTTCTTAGGCAAGGTTCTCAGAAGTGAAATTACTGGGTCAAAGGATAGGCACCTCTTTTGGTTCTTGAAACCAGTGCCCACTTGTTTTGCTGAAGATTCGTACTAGCATTTGCTCCCACACTGGCAACATGTGAGAATTATGGTTTTATTTAGTCTTGGCAGCATTGGGTGATACCTCTAAAAAGTACTTTTTCTGGCTAATTTAATAGAAAAGTTATATATTTTAACTTTTATTTTTTTAAGTTATCTAAAGAAGTTGATTGTTTTCCTATAGCCCTATTTACTAGTCATGTTTCTGACTTTGTGAAGTATCTATTAATGGACTAGAATAAAGTTCCACTCATTAAATTTTCTACCTTGTGAATCTGGAGAATCTCTTCAGAGTTTTAAGAGGCTCATTTTGGGTTAGTGTTTGGGAATTTCTGCTTTTGGTTGATAAAATGATCAATTTATCTAAATAACTTTTTTTTTGGTAGCAAAAGGAATAGAGATGTTTTAGAAAAATGTGGAAGCCCCACGAGCTTTGAGAGCTTCCTCTGGGTTGCCCTGTCCCAGGCACTTTGTGCTGTATGAACTCATTTGATTGTCACAGCCTTATGAGGAAAGGACTGTCCAGATGAGGGGTCTGAACCTCAGAAGGATTACTAGAGCTGGCCTGTTGTCCCAGAGAATAATGCCCATCACTGTCCTCCATCAGACATCACAGGCTTTTTCTCTACCTGGATCCCCGTGCCGAATCGGATTCCTCTGTATGTTATCACGACTAACCTGCTTTTGAAAAAAACTGAGAAACGATGATGATGTTCTTCTCTGTAAATGATTTCTGAAATGGCTTAGTGCTGTGAGTCTCCGTAAGAAGAGATGGCAGTGTGATTACTGGCACACACTGTCATAATTAAGCAGCAGTCCAGATTTCCGGAACTCGCCCGTGACCTGGAATCACGAGCTGGATGATCTCCTTCCAGCGTGGTGTTGGATTTTAGCTGCCATCTCTCTGTGTCCTGACCACATGGGGGAGAGCTCTTGGAGGTTTGAGTTCCGTGTCACAAAGTGGTCTTCTTTGAAAAAGGAAATTAATCAGTGTCTTTGATCAGGCATGTGTAGACTTTCAACTCTCAGGCCAGGAGTGTGCGTGTGCATGCATGCATGCATTGTGCTTGTGTCTGTGGGGGTGGAGAGGAGATAGGGATGAATTCAAGGATTTTGTCAAATGGGAAGATTTTAATGGATCTCTAGGTCCAGAGACAGGAAAGTACAAAAATGGAGCTTGAACTTCCCTTGCTTTTACTGCCTCCTGCCATTCCTTGAGCACAAATTTTCATTGCTCTGGTGTGATGGCTGAAATCTATGAGAGGCTTCAGAGGGCAAGTTTGGAATAAGGAACACACCAGAAATATAAAGGGGGCAGAAAATCTCCTTTCCTTTTTGTCGTCATTCTCATCTTCTGCCTCTAGGTGGCGCCACATGTAATGTTTTCTTGTAAGTTTGGTGCTACAGGGCAGGCTGAGATGAGGGGACAGAACTGAGAGTCTGAGGTATTGTCCATATAAAATGTCAGCAGTAATTAAGCTGTTCCACCAAAGCACTAGTACTTGGCTTACATGCAGAATTCCCCAGAAAAGTGGGAAGTGGAAATCTGTGTCCTTATATTTGGATGCAGGGACACAGCGGAGGAAAGACTGCATGAAGATGCAGAGAGAAGGTGGGCATTTCACGCTTAAGAGAGAGGTCAGACCTTGCAGACCTTGCTCACAGCTCTCAGAAGGAACCCATCACCTGACACTTTGATTTTGGCCTTCTGGCCTCTGGGACTGTGAGACGATACATTTCTGTTGTGAAGGGCACCGAAGTGTAGCACTTTATTACTACAGCTTTAGCAAGCCCATCCAGGCATCTACCCACCTCCCTTTTGTTTTTAGAAGATTGTTACGTGGTGAGGTGCTTGGGTGGCTCAGGGGGCATCTGACTTAGGCTTGGGTGTTGGTCTCAGGATCCCGGGATCCAGCCTCCCCTCCCCCCAGGTCAGTGTCTGGGCTCCCTGCTCCCAGGAAGTCTGCTTCCCCCGCCCTCTGCCCCTCCCCCCACCCCAGCTCATGCTGCTGCATGCTTTCTCAAACGAATAAACAAAATTAAAAAAAAAAATTAACATTGTGAGTGACAGCAGCCCCACCGCTGTGTAACAGGTGATGTTCACAGGCATCTTGCTTCTGTTTTTTTCTTTAATAATTTGAAAGTAAGAATTGTACTGTTATAGGTGGAATCCTGTCCCCCGAAATATATGTTGAACTCCTCAGCCCCAGTCTCTCAGAGTGGGACCTTATTTGGAATTGGGATCATTGAGGATAAATTAGGTAAGATGAGGTCATCCACTGGAGTACCTGACTCCTCTCCTGGAGTAAGGTGGGCCCTTAATCCAGCGTGAGGGGTGCCCTTATAAGAGGACAGTGTGACGGGATGAGGGAAGAGGGCCGGCTGACGGCAGAGGCAGAGATTGGGGCCATGCAGCAGCGAGCCAGGCTCAAGAGAGGCAGGAAGACATCCACCAGAGTCTTGGAGGGAGCGTGGCCTGCTGATACCTCGATAGCAGACTTCTTCCCGGAAATGTCAGGAATAAATTTCTGTTCTTTAAAGCCTCTCAGGGTACGTACTTCCTAGTGGCAGCCCTGGGACTCTGATACACTCACCTCCAGGGCCAGTGAAAACGCTGCCCTGGGCCCCTTATCCTCCCCCTACCGCCCCAAACCCCCCGCTGTGCCACCGGGCCTCCCCGGGAGCCTCCTCCTCTCCTGCTCACGTGACTGACATGTCCCTTTTCCTCCAGATCTGGGATCTGGCTTGCCCTTGTTCAGGGCTGGATTTCAAAAGCCTTCTGAAGACATCGAGCTTCACAAAACTAAACTGGAACTTATAAGAGTCTTGAGAATATCATTGTGGTTTAACATTCCGTCCATTAAACACTTGAGAGCAAAAGCTCACTCTCCCTTGTGGCATTCCCTATGTGGGAGGAATCCATGACCTGTGTGTGTTTATGACACCTGTTTGTGAACTCTGTCTTTTTGTTTGTTCACATACTTGTTTTTAAACATCTTAGGTGATTCCAGGCGTACCCCCTCCCCCACCCCCCACACTTCACTGAATGGGTTTCATTTTGAATGTGAGGCCATAAATCCCACAGTTGGGAACAGGGTCCTTGGGCCAGCCTCCATTTATGACCTCTGAGGCCCAGGGCACCGTCTTACCTGACTCTGTACCTATTTGCTCATCTGTAAAAGGGGGCTAGTGATGATCCTCACGTCAGGGGTGATATCGGAAGCAATAGGTGCTATGTTCAGACCATAAGCCAGTAAGAAAGGAGCTGACCTTGAACAATAGGCAGTGTTTGCTGGCCCAGGGTGAAGATCAGCTCTACTGACCACAGGGTACTGTTGTCTTAAATGAGCTAATGTACGCGAGGCTTGGAGTTGGGTGCCTGGCATGGGTTAAGCATTCAGTGAAAGCCAACTGACATTATTCCCTCAATAAGCACTATAGCGTTCTTGCTGAACTCCCGGCCTGTTGTGACATTCCTGGCCTGTGCAATGCTGGGCATTACTGTCCAGCCCGCCCCTGGCTCACCTCTTCTAGACCCTCATGTTCCCGTCTCCTCCACCCCCTCTCTTCCTGCTCTCCCCTGGAGAACCTAAGCCATGGCAACGCTTTCTTTTGCTGGGTCAACATCTTCTTTTCGCTTTAGAGAGTCTTGAACACACAGTCGTGAGCTCTTATGAAATTCTCTTTAGCTGAGAGCCCCAGGGAGCCAGCCACACAGTGCAGCCAGTGCAGAAGGGAAGGAAACAAATATTTGAGGGTCCAAGATGAGCCCGGCAGGCTCTCGGGGCTGTGGGGAGGGAAGTTTAGAGGACGCCGTGTTGCACGCAGTTGGGGACCTCTGGTTAATGGACCTGCCGTTGGCCCCCGCCCACAGAGCGGTCGCGTCAGCTTGCTCCCAGCTCTGCTGCAGCCCCGCACAATTAAGCATCTAAGTGGATTTTGATGATGGCATTTTGCTTCATTGCTCAAACAGCCTTCTTCAGTCCCTGCCTTTGCTACACTGGCCTGAAACCCGCACCGTGCCCTGCGGCAGCCTGTAAGGTTTTGGGCCTGGAACTTGTAAAAGCGACAGTCTTCCTGCTCCTCTTCCCGCCCCCCTTATGCCCTCTGTGCCCTGCGCCCCTGTAAGGAGACCTTTCAGTCCAGGTGTTGGGATTGCAGCCTCAGTACCCAGGTGGCTACCTGACAGTAGCACACAGACAGCTCTGGCTTGTCGAGCTCTACTTGACCTAACATGAGTTTGACCTGATGCTAACTTTTCTAAAAAGGCCCTGTAGCTGTTTAAAGATGCTGGCAATTTTTTTTTTTTAAAGATTCTATTTATTTATTTGACAGAGAGAAACACAGCAAGAGAGGGAACACAAGCAGCAGGATTGAGATTGAGAGAGGGAGAAGCAGGCTTCCCGCCAAGCGGGGAGCCCGATGTGGGGCTCAATCCCGGGTCTCTGGGATCATGACCTGAGCCGAAGGCAGTCGCTTAATTAACTGAGCCACTCAGGCGCCCCATGCTGGCAATTTTTTACAGCACGTGGGGAAACACAGGGTGCTCTGGAACTCTCTGAGTGTGTCGTTCACTAGGCCTCCTTCAACAGGGGCCTTCTGTCAGAGGACTGGAGGTTGGACGTCCAAAGTCAAGGTGCCGTGCTCTCTCCAAGAGCTCGATGGGAGAGGGTCCTTCCTTGCTTCCTTGCTGGTGTTCCTTGACTTCCTCGGGTTATGGGTGCAACCCTGTAGATTTCTGACCCCTGCCTTCTTGGGGCATGTTCCCTAGGCATCTGTCTCTGTGTAGAGATTCCCCCAAAAGGACAGCCATCATTGGATTAGGGTCCATCTAACCCATTATGACCTCCTCTTAACTAGGTTCGCTATGCCAGGACCCTGCTTCCAGGTCAGGTCACTTCCACAGGCTCCAGGACACAACCCGGGGCACTGGGTGAATACTGAGGAGGTCGCGCGCACAGTGACCCACAGCGGCCACAGCTCCCTGGGGGGCCCGCGGGCGGTGTGGCTTCTCACGGCCTCCACTTGGGGTATTTCACTGTTGATTGTTTTATCCCTCCCTTGATAGCATGATGGCCACGGAACAGGAGGAGCAGGAGGGGTTTGAAAGCCTGGGGAGAGGGCATCGTGTGAGAAAATGAATAAATATGTTTTAAAAAGCCAGCTCTGTGTAGTCTTACTTCTCTCACTGGCATCTTGATTGGGTCATTTCCGTGATGAAAGAGCCCTCTGAACTAGCGAGTGTGTGGGCAGCCTGGGGAGTGCTTGGACTTGAAGCACCCCTAGGCGGGAGGTGCACTGACTGCCCCTTGCCCTTCGCTCTCGGCCCCCAGCCCACCTGGAGGAAGGGGGAAGGCCCCCAGCCAGGAGCACTGTGGTCAGGTCTCCTCTGTCCTGCCCAAGGACACCAAAAACCCAAATGCGCCAAACCGGGAATTCGCACCCAAAAGTCCGGATCATCAGGTATTCTAGAAAGATCAGATTTCATGTTAGGATGCTTTCTGCACCCAGAGAAGCTCCTTCTGTCATGCGTCTTGCCATCTTGTTCATGTGAAGCCCTCTAGTAGTTCTTTATTTCTGAGACACACATCTTTTCATATTTTCTATCTCTGGAATGGCGATGCCTCTTGTAATGGGCGGGATAGGGAAACATGGTGTCCTCCTTGAATTGGCTAAGTTTTTTCTTTCTTAGTTATACGTAAAACAGTGGCACACCTTGCAACCCACAGTGTGTTGGGAATCCATGAGATAGAATTTTCTGGTTGTTAGTGTGCAGTGTCTCAGCCGAAAGTAGTGACATTTCCAAATGGACAAGTGCACCACATGTGTGTTTTCCATGGGGCGCTTGAGGACAGGGAGCTGATGCCGAGTTGGGTGTGGGGGTCTAGGCCTGGAATTGTGGGGCCTCGCTTGCGTCCTGGCTCTGTCACAGGTGAGCTTTGGGACCTGGACGAGATACTTTGCCTCCATTTCCTTAAATCCCATGGAACTTCTGTGCGGATTACATGAGCTTAAAATCTTGAAAGCCTTTTAAGTAGCTGCTGGCCCATAGTAAGCCCTCAGTAAATACTAGCTGTGCTCTTACTGGCTGCTTGGAATCACATTTCTGGTCTAGATCCCACCTCTGCCCCTGGCTAGTCACTTCCCTTTGTGGATCCTCAGTTTCTTCATCTGTGAAATGGGAACAGGTGTGAAAAGGGGTGTGGGAAAATCTGATGTGCAAGAGCTGACATCTGGCGCATAGCAGGCACTTAATAAGACCGGCTCTGTGGTCTTCTGCCTTCCCCAGCTGTACACGACTCCCTGAAAGGGAGTCTCCAGCGTTGCCGGGTTTTGATCCAGGCTTCCTTGGGCTTCTACAGTCGTCAGACATGGCATGGAAGGTTCTCTGTAGAACACTCTGTTTTCCAGCAGGTTGTCGAGGCTGAGGAAGGTGGATGGTTGTACTTCAGAAGTTCTGTGAATGTTCAGATCACCAGCACAGCACGCTCGTCAAAGTGAACATCTGCCCTTCCCTGAACCGTCTTCAGAAGACTGAACCCAGGGACCCTTTGATGTTTGTTTTGAGGGGTGTGTTGTGGGGCAGCCCAGGGTGAGGGAGCCCCATGCCAACTCCAGGGCTCTTGAGCCCCCAACGACCCCCTAGAGGGTGAGAAGGAACAGACTTTCTGCCAGGGTCCTGATGCCCCCCTCCCTTGGAACTGGGCCAGGAGATCCCAGACTCTGGGGGAGAGGGTGAAGGGTAAGGTACTCTAGAACCTAGAGAAAAACTGAGAGGAATTTGTCCAATTTGGTCTCTTCCTGGAGGAGAGCAGCTCTTTCATTTCTGAAGTCAGCCAACAGCCCTGGCTCTTAGAAAGTTTTGTCTTATCAACCAGGCTCTCCCCGCTCCCTGCTAGGGTCATTCTAGTCCTTTCTGGTGGTGACAGGGAGACTTGCATGGCATCTACCAGAAACCCCGTCAGGCCCCTTCTGGTTTCCTCTGTCCTTCCTAGGTGATGCCAGCTGCTGTTGGGGACCTGCCACCACTCTCAGGAACTGCCATCGTCCGTGTCCATGCTGCCACCAGCTGAGAAGCTAGTGGCCTCGAGTCACTTGCAGTCCTCTTTTAAATCATCTCCTGCACAAGTATCAGCATCACTCCGTCTTGCTGGCCCTCCCCGCCACTTGGAGAGAACTCTCCTATTATCGGCACCGTGTGCCGCCTTTTCCCTGCCTGCAAGGGGAGAATCTTAATGAAGTGGCTCCGAGCTGGGAGGGTTCGAGTTCTCCCCTCACGCTAAAATGAGCATGGCTAGGTCACCTGGGCCCCGGTTGTTCAGACATGCTCTTGTTGCCCAGACTTGGCCGTAGCCACACGATGTCATCGGTGGCAACAGGCTCTGTAATTGCTAATAAAATTTAAATGGCAGCAAAATCACAGAACGGCGGAAAATTTTTTTTTTCCCTGGCACAGTGAGACAAATTTTGCTGATCCAAGATAGGCTGTGACGGTGCAGTCTTTTTATTTTTATTTATTTTTTATGCAGACTTTTGCTTTCATCTGCGACACAGCTAGTTAGCAAGTGCCTAATGGCTTTTTAAAAAATTCAGAGGCAGATGGGAAAGTAATAATTAAAACAAGAGGATGTATTGTGTTCATATAATACAGACACGTGACCAGAGAGATTATCAGTTTGTAACACTTGAGAAGAGTAGTCTTTGATGGTTTAGAGCGGGAGAAGATGGGGGTGGATGGGCTGGAGAGAATCTTTGTCAAAAGCTATCTGTATACTCCTCTTAAAAAAGCATTTCAGGAACTTGTGGCTTTTGACATAGTCAATATCATGTCCTTTTGCTACGATTCCTTGAAAAGGAGTCCCATGAAGTGTAGGGAATGACTAGGGCTAAAAGGTTTCCCAGCATCGGTGGATGAAGAGAAGTGACTGAGATCAGTTCTATGTGGGTATTTCATGTTCTACTGCCTGCAGAAGCATCAAGCTCATTCCAAATTAGAAGGTCTTCCGTGAGTCCGTTGGAAATACATGGCTTACGTGTACCTGAGTTGTTTATTTCTATCATTAATACTCTTCATTTTGTGTGTGTGTATGGAATGCGGGTGTATGGGATGAGTGTGTGGAGGCAGATAGGTAATCAGTATCTCCTGTTCTCCATGGGATTTAAATATGCAGGGACCCAAAGACCATCTTGACTCCTGTCGACTTATCATGTGAGCGTTGTTATTGGCTTCTCAGGTTCTTTTGGGATCTGGCAACAAGCTGGTGATTTTTACTGGCCTCCTGTGCTAAGAGAAAGTGCCCAGGGAGGGCAGCCTGCTTACATGGTGATTTTGGGATGGTCATCCAGTGTGATGTATTTTTCTCTCTGGCCACTTTGGCCATTTTGGCCAAAGAGAGAGGAAGCCGTGGCAGGAGCTTGCTCGAGCTGGTCACCATCACTATGCTGCCCATCGCTGGGCCATTTTCTGTGAGCCCCTGGCACAGCCTGTCACTTGGCACTCTCCCAGCTGCTCACAATGCTCCCAGAGCCTGGGCAGCAGGCGGGCGGCCGGTGGGAAGCCCAGGGAGGCTCTGTCACATGGCAGGGAGCAGATGGTCCTGATGGAGAACATGGCGGGCTTTGGCTACTTGCTGTCTGACATTAAAAGCCAAACCAAGGCTGTTCCCAGCTTCCTGGGATGGAGGACACTGGCCAGTCTGACGCTGGGAAGGAGCGAGGGAGACAGTGTCACCTGCTACCCACAGTTGGGGTGTGTTTCTGGGGTACAGCAGTGACCTCGCCTGTGCTTTGACTCAAGGCCGAATTCCATGCCTCCTCCCTTCTCCATCCCTGCCACCACTCAGGACCTCCCCTGAGCTTCTCCTAAGATGGAAATGGAGGTGAACTCCCCCCCCCCACCCCGGCCTTCTCCCTATCCCCAGGCAGCTTTTTCATAGCACGCTGGGCTATGGTTCTAGTGGTAACTTCAGGAAGAGCCTGTCTGGCCATCATGACTTGGGGGGCAGGCCGCTGAGTAGCAGTTATGACTCAGGCTGTAGTAGATCTGCTGAGACACGGGCACCAGGATGGGGCTAGGCCCCCAGGAGACTTGGGGGGGGGGCAAGAGAAGGCAGGGAGAACCATGATGGTTTAGCACTTGAATAAGGAGAGAAGAAAGGAGGAGGAAGAGGAGGGGAAGAAGAGCCTCAGAAAGCTGTGTGGGTCCGTGAGCGCCTCTGGCAGGCCCACAGGATCTCCTGAGCCACAGGGCTCTGTTGGAGGAGTCCTGGGTCCTTCAGGGATGGGCCTGTCATAGAACACCGGCCTTGCCGGGTCAGAGGCTAGTAACAGCTCCTGGGAGGTCTGGCTTTGGCCCAAGTGTTGCTCTGCCACTTCTCAGCTGTGCAGCCCTGGGCAAGTTACTGCCCCTCTCAACTTTCTCTGCCGCGACTGTGAAATGGGATAGGAATAGTGGCATTTCGCTGGGTTATGCAGATTAAATGGCTCTCCAGAAACCTCTTAGAACAATACCTGTCATGGGATAAACATTCAGCAAATGCAGTTCTTGTCATTGCCCCGTGCTCCGAGTTGTCCTGTGTGAAAGGCATGGTCACACCCGTGTAAATGCTTGCCTGCTGCTGCCTGACGGTGGCCAGACTTACCCAAGGGACGCAACTAATCCCTTTTCTGAATGAGTAAGAGTGTCCTAGTGTTTCCTCCACGGCTCTGGTGACGGGGAAGCTGCTCCATCTAATATTGACAAAAACAAACAAAAAACCCCCAAACTGAAACAACTACATTTCCCTGAGTTTTCTCATGAACAGCAACTGAATGAAGCTCTAAGCTGTGTTCCTGCCCCCCAGGGCTCTCGGGCTCTTAGGGACAGTCCCTAACCAGCGTTTCCTAAAGTGGGCCCAGCAGGTCATCTGACTCACCTCTTCACATAGATTTGGGGGTGACTCCAAACAGAGTCTCCGGGCGGGGGGCCCAGGAATCTGCATCTTATCAGCAGCCTGGAGGAGTCTTGTGCCCCACTATTCTGGGAGACTCACTTGTTCCGGGAATCTTGATGAAGGGGGAAGTGAGGACAAAGCTAGTCTTACCAGCCTCTCATGACAGCACAGAAAGAAGGACACCCAGGGAGCCCTCCCTTCTGAGAAGCCCAGGCAGGTGAGAAGCATCCCCATAGTGTGTCGGCAGCCAGAGCAGAACATTCTGACCAGGGGCCCCCCACAACGAGATGGCCGCGTATGAAGGGTTAGTGATTGTTTTTGCTTTGTGGTGCTTTCGAGAGCGTATTGTCCCCTGAGGGAAGCGGGTGGGCCTCCGTGCCGCCCCTGTGCTGCCCTCCAGAGGAAGTGACTTCATCTCAGCTGGAAATGAAATTCTCAGCAAGAGGTGCCTGGCCTTTGTAAATCTCAATGAGCACGCCAGCAAGATTAAATCGCGGTTAACAGTGGGTGTCTCTGGGAGGTGGGATAACGGACTGCTCTTCTTTTCTAACATCGGATTATTTGTGCACGGGAGGCGGTGGTGTGGAGGCCTTAGGGGTGCACAAGCCTGCCCCAGTCTGTCCTGGCTCCTCTGCATACTGGGCAAGTTATTTAATCCCTCTGTGCCTCAGTTTCCTCATCTGTCAAATGGGGAATAATCAAATACCTCACAGAGCTTAAATACATTTAGACTTTTGTGTTTAGACAGTGCTTGACACTTACTAAGCTCTCGAGAAGAATTAGTTACTATTGCTAATAATCACACCAGCATCTTTGTGTCCATACATCAGGTAGCCGTAGGGTGATTGCAGAAGAAATGTAAAGAGTCAGGGTGCTTAGATTATAGGAACTAATGTGCAAAGCATCTAGACTATCTGCTATAAAGACCAGTAGGAATTTGCACGCTTCCAGCTGTTGGATTTGGTTTGGGGCCTGACTTTTCATCTGAAAAGGGAGGGGCGAGATGCCTTTCCATGTTTTGGCCTTTGCTTCCCGGGGTACTAAGGGTTAGTGCCACTGTGAGAGGAAGGAGGACAGCAGCGCGAATGGGGGCTTTAGACTTGGCCTGGGCTCTTCTCTGTGAGAGCAAAGCGGCTATAGTGTTCTCTTTTAATACCTGGTTGGTTTTCATAAGAATTTCTTCCACAGAGGGCTCTGTGATAAACAGACAAAATGAGTTGGATCCCACTGGACCACTTCCCTAACAAGCCCCATTTCCCCCTTGGCTCTCTTCACCGTGATTGTTCTCCTCCAGGACAGAGCTCACTTCCAACTACTGTAGATGAGAGTTCTCAGAAATTTGTCTTGCACGATGAGCCCAGATCTGCTTTTTGGAACTCTTCAATGATAGCCCCGGGGGGCCTTAGGCAATAGCAAGTTCCCTGTTTTCAGACCCGTTCTGGCTTCAGGTGATTTGGGGTTCCAGCATCACTGATTGCTGGCTGTGGGACAGGGCAATGGGTGTGAGGTTATAAGCAGAGGGTGCTTTCCTACAGTGACTGGTGGGTGTCGGGGACCTGAGTGCTCTAATAATTCGAAGTGACTGGTGAATGTGTGCATGGGATCCTTTCTCTCTCTCACCCCAGAGGAGATCTGTTCTCGGCTGCAGACAGTGTCTTTGCATTGCCATTCTGGGCTATGTCTCTTCAGTGCCGTTGACCCTGCCAGTAGGCCATGCACCGTGAGGAGCAGGCCCCTTCCAGCTATGATAGGGACTGCCTGGAAACATATGGGCACACCTAAGAAGTGGCCAGGTCCCTTTTTAAGGCAGTCACCCGGATCCCAGCAGTCAGCCATCGTCACAGACAAGCCCATGGACATGGCTTCTAGAATGTCCGTCACCTCCTACTCTTCCTTTTGCTTTGCAGGGCATATTCCAGAAGAATCAGGAACCGCAGATTATGTAGTCATGCTCTGATACAAACCAAATCTTGGCAAGCATGAACGACTGTGAATACAATACATATGTGAAACATACTTCTTCCCCTACGCTCCTCCTTAACGTTCTCCTTCCCGAGCCAGTCTCCTGCTCCGTTCTGCATTTCAGAAATATTTTGTTTTTCATTCCAGACAGTGGGAGTACAAAGGCAGATTTGTTTCATCACTTAATTTGCTAATTCTGCCAGGCTTCTGCTCCCGCTGATGAGCAGTCCTCCTTGAAGTCTTACACGTGAGGCTGGCCTTCGGGAAACGACACAGGCGTGGTGTCGTAGTTACCCTGTGCGTGACTGCAGAGGACACGAGGGCACTCGTGTGGAGGAAACCAAACAGTGCCTCTGCAAGTGAATTTTAGGGTAGGCTGGGATGCCGCCGCTAAGCCGAGCAGGGGGTGCAGGCTCTTTTTTTGTTCTTAACTCTGTATGGACGTCGGGCATGTGATTTTACTTTACTGAGCTCTCCTTTCCCTGTACGTAGAGACCTTCTCCTCTGGCATCTTCCTGGAGAGAGGTGGTTTTACAGAATTGACATCACCCAGTTCTTTGACTTTCCTGTATGGAACTGTGAAACATTAGCAGAGGCTCCTGCTTAAAAGGGGAAGATGGATGGATGGATGGGTGGGTGAGTGGATGGATGGATGGATGGACGGATGGACAGATGGATGGATGGATGGATGGATAGTAGGATAGATGATGGATAGATAAGTGGATGAATAGGTGGGTGGGTGGATGGATAGATGGATGGATGGATTAATGGGTGGATGGATAGAGAGAAACTCTCATTCTATAACCAAATCCCTGCCCAGAAGCCTTCCTGACTCTCCTCTTCCCATTCTGTGTACATACTCTGCCTTGTTCCTGCTCCCATAATCTTTCTTTGACTTTGACTTATAAACCAATAGATGTAGTCAAGAGTGGTAGGCACCATCCTCTAGGTAATATTAGAAGCTTCAGGACAACCAGGAAAGGCCCTGCACACATCTTGTTCGCTTGTCCCAATACCAGTGTCCACTCCCAGCACATGGAGGATGCTCAGTACACAGTTGTTAGATGAACCAATGAAAGAACAGTGACTGTTTACAGGGAGTTGTTGGGGCAAATCTTTGCTTTCTTTCTTGTGTCCTTCTTATACAACTTTCTCAGAGCTGGTTTTCTCTTACCGGGGAGCCAGCAGGAATAGGATTCCTCCCATATCTCTCTCTCTCTCTCTCTCTCTCTCTCTCTCTCTCTCTCTCTCACACACACACACACACGCACACGGACACGCGCGCGCGCGCGCGCGCGCACACACACACACAGCTTCTCCCTCAGGACTTCTAAAGCGGTCACCTGCCTGATTTGCTTTAATAGCCTGACCTCCTGTCCTCCTTTTCAGCTTCTCCCATCCCAGTTCCTCCTTGGTAATTAATCCTTCTTCTGAGGGTAAATATTCCTCCAGGCTCTCTCCTTTTCCTTTGAGTCTCAAAGGGTGTGACCTCTGGGAGAGCCTTGTCTTTCTCTCTCTCTCTCTAAGCCTTGGTGTAGACACATATTATTTTCAGCTCAATCATAGTATCCTGATACTTTGCTCGGATTTAAAGACGAGAGGCAGGGGCTAATGAGGGGCTTTCATGCTCAGGAATACAGGGTGCCCAACAGCTTCAGCGGCTTCTCCACTTAATTCCAGGCTTGTAAGGACACTCACTGTGTTTAGCCCAGCCCCCCAGGGGGGAGGTGGCACACAGCACCTTCAGCCCTCCCCTGCTCAGCTCTTCCTTCATAGCCTGTGCTCAGGGGAGAAGCCAGAGCCCCGTAAAGGACATGAGCCTCTGGTCCTCCTCGTTAGCATGCTTTGGGACAGAGAAGGAACTATTGCTGCGGGGATGCACTCTGGCTTCTCTGGGCTTTAGTTTTCTCACCTGTCAAGTGACTTTTAACCTTCTCTACCCACTTTACAAGTACCGATGCCTGTGATTTAAAATTGAATGTCCTTCCCTTTGTAAAAATGCAGAATGGTTTTCAGGCATGGGGGTGCACACCTTTGCGAATGGGGTTAGGTTTGTTGAGGCTTATGCAGAATGATGGCGAGCCCAAGTGGTCAGACTATAAAACTTGGAACCGGGACCAGGCACTATATATACCCAGTCTGTGTATGGCTGATCTCTTTCAGTTCTCACCACCGCCCCAGGAGGTCAGTTCTACTGGTATCCCCATTTTACAGATGAGGAATTGAGGCTTGGAGAAGTTAAGTAATTGGCTGAAGCTTTGGGTGGCAGAGTCAGGTTGGGAGGGCTGACAGGCTTGAAGGAGCAGATTGACCTCTTTGCTCTGCTGCCCCCTGCAGGTAAGTGCGTGCTATGGCAGATGTGTGCGGAGAGGTGTCCAGGCTTTCCAGGCAGCTTCTGCCCTCCCTTGTAAAGGAGTACATATTGAATGTCCTGATGATCCCATTCCCATGCAAGAAATGACTGCATTTGAAGTGTCTGCAGTTATGCCCGGGAGGGTGCAGCAGGGGCCTGAAGCATCAGAACCTGTATGGAGGTTCTTTTCAGTGCTTCTTTGTTGTCTTTGTTAAAATCAGCTGCAGGCAGATCTCAGGGCAGTCTTTGCTAAATAGGTCCAGCAGCAGGGTGCCTGGGTACCTCTGTGCTCTCCCCCAGGACCCTACTTCCGTCCGAAAGGCATGGGGGTCTTGGTCAACTACAGATTCTGATGGAATGAGTGTGGTGCAGGGCTGAGTGTCTGCATTTCTAACAGCTCCTCTCCCCGAGGGTTGCCCATGTGTTTGGTCTGTACTGTGAGCAGCGAGGGTCTAGAGGCCGTGGTTTGCAGGCTGCATCAGAATGATCCATGATCCCGAGGCCTGAGTTGTGGTTCCCCAAGAAGGTCCTGCTTGCCGATGGGACCGTGGAGCTGCAGGTGTGTCTGGGACCACACCATGAGAAACACTGCCCCACCCAGTGGCTTCTAAGCCTCGGTGGTGTCAGAGTCATCGGTGGATTGAGGCTCTCCTGGCAAAGATGGGCTCACTGGCCTCGACTGTGGCTAAGCCAATCTGCGTGCGTCCTGACCTGTCTTGAGTTTGGGAGCTCACCTCCTGGCCTTTACTCTCTCCCCAGCCCCAGGCTCTCCCTCAGACCAAAGTGCTGCAGTCCCTTGCTCTGTCCTCCTTTGGTGTGCCTCCTTTGTGACTCGGCCCTCTGCAGGCTGGCTTTCGAATGCACTACAGTAATACATTTGCTCTGGGGAAGATCAGAGGAAACTCCTGATTGTCCGATCCAGCACTGAGATCTGACCTTACCTGGCCCCCCAGCCATGTCAGACACCATGGACCATGTCCTCCACTTCCATCCTTTGCTTGCTGGGGTTCCATCCGGTGTCTCCAAGATGTTCCTCTTCCTTGTGGGGAGCCCCTCTGGGTCTGTTTCCTGCATCTCATTCACCAGGAATAAATTCCTTCCTTTCCATTCAGTACTCCCGTCTCCCCTCACCTTGGAGGCTTCCCCCATTTCCATAAACTAGTGAGGCCCAAATATGTATTTCCTGAATGATCTTCTGAACCACTTACCAGATCATGTTACTACTCCCTTACTGAAAACAGGAGGCAGAGGACCGTGGAGCCCGCCAGCCTGGGCTTGGAACCCGGCCCTGACACTTGTCAGCCAAGAAGTCTTGACCGAGTCATTGAACTTCCCTAGGCTGCCATTTTCTCCTGTGGAGGAGGGGATGAGGCGCCTGGTCTCCGGTCAGTTCTGCCCGGTCAGCTCTACGTCCGAAGCAACGGTTCCCAGCCCGGGGTGATCTGGGCTCGCCTGGGTTGTTGGGCAATGTCTGCAGCCACTGTTGCTTGTCACAACTGGGGATTGCTGCTGGCCTCTAGAGGAGGCCAGGGATGTCGCGGCACAGTCCCCCACGCCCCAGGCTGCTCCAGCCCCAAGTATTGACAGTGGCCTAGAAGATTCTGAGTCCCTTCACTGCGCTCCATCTTCCCCACTCCCACACAGCTCCAGGCACGGTTGCTGCCTCCTGGAATGGCTTCCTGCTTCATTTGCCTCAGACCCCTCCAAAGGGCAGCGGAATGATCTTTTTAAGAAAGTAAATAAACTCACTCCCCTGTCATGTCTGTGCCATCACTTTCATTTGGAATCAGACGGAGACTCCGTTGCTGGGCTGAGGAAGCCCTCCCAGACCTGGTTTCTGTTTTCCTCACTTCGCCCCCCGGGCCCTCTACTCCAGCCCCACCTGCTGTCCCTCCTGTCTGAGGGTCTCTCTGGTCATTGTCGTCGGTGTGCTTTTTGACGGGCTCTCTGCCTGGGCTGCTCCCCTCTCATCCCTGTGTGCCGGCCTGCCCCTTGTCATTTAGATCTCACCGGAACTGCTTCTGCCTCTGAAATTCCCTTCCTGATGATCCAGACCAATCATGCACCCACTGTCACATCTTCTGTATCTCCTGGAGCACTTGGCACTGTGTGATTTTTGTCTCTCTGTGCGTGAGAGTTCCTTGAGGGGGAGGCCTGCCCTGCCTGGTACGGGGCTGTGTCTGCCCCTGCTGAGAGCATCATCGAACAGCGGACTGACTCTGCTGGGTGCGCTGGTGGTAGTACGAGCTTACATTTACGCGGTGGAGCCTAGGAAGTGCTCTAAATGACTTAACATTTGCGCTATGAGATTGGGGACTATGATCTCCGCCTCCATGTTACAGTCGGGGAAACTGAGGCCCCCAAATGAGGTAACTTGCAGGAGATCGTGTTGCCAGATGAGACTGGAGCAGAAGCAGTCTGACTGCGGGATCTCAGTCATCCCCACACTCAACCACACTGCTTGTTGAGGAAATGAACGTGGAATGCAAAGGATGTGGTCCCACCCATCCTTCCTGAGGGCACGCTCCTTAGGCCAGTCGTTTCAGAGCGGGGATTAGTTCGCTCTGGGTTCAAATTTTGTGACTGTCTCACATTTTGTGATTTATTCCCTTATGTCTAGGTTATGAAGAGAGTCCCAAGACTGTCTTTTTTTCTTAAACGGTTAGGTTTTGGTGTTCTGTGTACTTTATGCTGACCCCTTATCATGTTTCCTTTGTTGTTTTGGCCACTAGGAAACTCATAGGAAGATTTGAGTCCTGGTGCTAAGAGTCCTATGAGACTTTATGAAATGCATTTTGTCTACTACCTTCTTTTCTTCTGCTTTCCCCATAATATTGTTTCCTTGTCTTTATTTTTAAAGATCTTATTTATGTATTTATTTATTTTAAAGGAAGAGAAAGTGTGATGGAGGGGAAGAATACGGGGAGGGGGGAGGGTGTGGGAAAGAATCTCAAGCAGACTCTAGTGAGCACAGAGCCTGACACGGGGCCCGATCTCATGGCCCCAAGAACATGACCTGAACTGAAGCCAAGAGTCAGATGCTTAACTGACTGAGCCACCCAGGTGCCCCCATTTTCCTTGGTTTTTACTTACTTTTTTCTTTCCTAAGCCAGCTCAAATGATTTATGAGTTGCGATGGTATAAAAACAAATACATATATGGGAAGTGTGTCCCTGGGCACATTAATCTCTCTGATTGTCAGTGTTCTCTATGCAGTGTGGGTAAGCATTGTTCTCAGTTTTTTGATGGAATATAAATTGGATAAAGTCCATAGGACTGCCGCAGGACCCATGGTAAACATTTATTGTTAGTTTCTTTATCTTTCTCCCTCATTTTTGGTGAGGGTGAGGGGCTCTCAAGCTACCACCTGGTCTAGTGGAGGTGTTAGAAGGCCTGCGTGGTTTAATATGTCTTACCAAGCCATTCCTGTCCGCTCCTAACTGGTGAGCTCCATTACAAAGACCCATAGTGGAGACAGCCCATCCTCTTGTCCTGTTTGGTGCATTTCCACAACAGTAAATTGGATTTTGAGCCCTCCACAGGAAGATGTTGGGTATAGTAGGGTGGAGGAGACCGCACCCCTGTGCAGTGAACTTGGACATGCTGTGTAGCCTGACAAATAGAAAGCGTCTACTGGAAAGCCAATGAGTCAGACTCCCAGAAACTTTTTATTACTATGGCAACAGGGTATTTGGCCAGTCCCTCTTTGGCTAGAGCATACTATACTAGAGAGGAATGTCAACTGTTATGTCTCAGTTGCTTATTAGCTCATAAAAAGTCCTAATATATACTAATTGTTCCTGGAGGAAATAGTCCTATTTTAAGATGACCGAGTCACCTATTTCTTGGTTCTAAGCCACTTTGGGGCTTCACAAAAAAATAATAGTTATAGTAATAAAAGCTCTTAGCCTTTACTGATACCAGGCATCTTCTCATTTAAATCTTACAACTACTTTGTAAGGTTGGTTTCATGGTCTCATTTTACAGATGAGGGAGTAATGCCCAGGGCAGGTAGGTAATTTGCCCAGGGTCTCAGTTCTGGGAAGGAGTGGCATCAGGATTTGGATCTAGGTTCTATTTGATTCCTACCCTTTGTGTTTTGTTTTGTTTTTACCATTAGTAGAGCGTTATTTCTTTCTTTAGTCAGAAAGGGCAAAAGTTCAGGATTGACCTTTTCCTAGTATAGGGTTCTTCACCCTTGAAACCGTTGACATTTTGGGGCCAGATAATTCTTTATTTGGTGGGGGGAGGCCTGTGTGTTATGGGACATTTAGCAGCTTCCCTGGTCTACCCACTGGATGCCAGTAACCCTCACTCCTCACCTCCCATCCCCAATACTTTTTAAAAAATATTTTATTTTTAAGTAATCCCCACACCCAGCATGGCACTCGAACTCACAGCCCCAAGGTCAGGAGTTGCATGCTGTGCCTACTGAGCCAGCCAGGTGCCCCATCCTACGCCCAGTACTGCCACATGTTGCCTGGGGAGCAAACCAGAAGAACTGGGGAGGAATCTGGACAATTTAGAATCTGTGGAAAAGAGCAAGTTTTCATTCCTGATGTCACCACTCTCCTGGATCTCAGAAGTTCTTAGAAAGTTTTGTTTATTTAGTTGTATTCAGAGAGGTGCGCAACTCTTGCCACCACTAAATTTTAGAACATTTCATCACCCCCAAAAGAAACCCCATTCCTCCCTCCCCTAGTCTCTGGGAGCCACTGACCTATTTTTTTTTTTTTTTTGCCTCTATGGATTTCCCTGTTCCGAACATTAAATGGAGTCGTGTATGCTTTGCCTAGCTCTTTCACCTAATGTGATGTTTCCAAGGTTCATCCCTGTTCGATCATGCATCAGTACTTCATCTTTTTAATTAACAAATGACTTTCCTTTGTATGGAATTGTAAGAGTGCAATTTTATTTTGCATGTGGATATCCAGTTGTCTCAGCCATTTGTTTTTGAAAAGACTGTCTTTTCCCCATTGACTTTTCTTGGCACTTTGTCAAAAATCCATTGATTGTTAACGTGATGGTTTATTTCTAGACTCAGTATTCTGTTGGTCCCTAAATATTTGAATCTGTAGATCAGTTTGGAGAGTATTGCTGTATTAGTACTTAGGTTTTTTGTGGTTTTTTTTTTTTAAGATTTTATTTATTTGACAGCGAGAAACACAGCCAGAGAGGGAACACAAGCAGGCGGAGTGAGAGAGGGAGAAGCAGGCTTCCCGCCGTGCAGGGAGCCCGATGTGGGACTCGATCCCGGGTCTCCGGGATCATGACCTAAGCCAAAGGCAGTTGCTTAACCAACTGAGCCACCCAGGCGCCCCAAATAAATAAAATCTTAAAAAATAAATAAATGTAAAAAATAGAAAGTGGGGTATTGAACTCTCCAGCTCTTAAATGTTTTAAATATTTGTTTCTCCCTTCGGTTCTGCCAGTTTTTGCTTCATGTATTTTGGGGCTCTGTTTTTAGGTGCATATGATTATGTCTTCCTGATGGATTGACCATTTTTTTGTCTTAGCTTCTATTTTGTTTAACATTAGTGTAGTCACTCTAGGTTTCTTGATTTCGGATAGGTTTTTGTTTTTTTAAAGCTTCCTGGGTTATTGTAATGTGCAGTCTGGATTGAATCACTGCTCTTATAGGATAAGTTAGAAGCTGAGGGTCGGTGTTATGTTTTTAAAGCCAGCTCATAGCTACTAACAGGTGATATCTATGTGATTATGTGATTCCTGTGACTGGTGTTGAAGGCATCTGGTGAAAACCTTTCCTGGAGCCAGATTTATGGCAGCTAAGCGGTATTTTCCTGAAGCAGTTACCCAGTGACACACAGGATGTCCTCTTGCTCAGCTTTTCAGAGCCCTCTCTTGCCCTGTTGGCGCTAGCCAATGGAGGATTGCGCCCCCTGTCTCTGAAAGCACGCCCCATTGTTCTGTGGGTCTCCTAAGTGTGGGTCCCCGTCGTAGGCCTTTCTCTGTCCTTTGCTGGCGTGGCAGGAATAAGTCAGGAGACAGAGTCTGAGCTCCAGGCTGCTTCTGTTGGACTGGATGTGTGGGGGAGGGGTAAGGGAGGGGGGCGTTGTCAGAGACACTTCCGGGAGGCTGATCAGAAATGAACTACTTTTCACAAGTCTGAAGGTAGACAATATGCACAGAATTGAAGGTATTTGGGGGAAGAAAAACCTCAGTGTTTGCCAGGGGCTCCGTGGGTAGGAGTGGGTAGAGGCTCTGAAAGTCAACCCTTCTCCTTTGGGCAAAGGTGATGTCCCTCATTGCCCAGTAAGATGGAAAGTGACATAGAATGGATTTGCCTTTATTCATTTTTATTCAGACCTGACAGTGTTGATTCTCACATCCTTCCCCGTCCCTCCCCTTCTTTTTTTCCTTTTATTCCCTACCCTCCCACCACTTCTTAAGAGTTGTCTTTCACATATCACCTTCTCTTGGGTGATACCTTAATCACAGTACTCTTTTTAAACTGGAAGCTGGGCTGTTCTAGCATGTCTGCTCCCACATCTGTTTTTCATCCAGAGATTCCGATCCACTGTCAGGAAGATTTTCCTCCAAGCAGTGAAAAGCCTCTGAAAGTTAAGTTATCTGACCCACATTTATTTATTATCTTTTTAGAGCTTTTCCTCTCAAAGTTTGTCTATAGGAGACTCAGTTGGGAATGTCTTGGTTTCCTGCTTACGGGTTCTCTGGAATTTTCATTCTACTATATATAGATATACAAACATACCTTCACGTACGTATGTATGTGCATCACAAATAGCTAAAATAAGGAACCTGGAAAAAAAGACCTTTAGGTTATAAGATAATGCCCTAATCCCAAACTGGCTGACCTTTTTCCTTTCCTTCTTAAAATTTTATTTTAAAGGACCAGGACAGGTACTTTGAATCTCCTTATTGTTTATTGTACCCTTTTCCCTGAAAGCCCAAAGATCATAGAGTAGACTTTTCAGTTCCCTCAGGGCTTTTTGGAAGAGAAGAGATTATTTCCATGTTACAGAGCCTCATCATATCCTTGTGAGTGCATAAAAATTTTCTTCATAAAAACAGATCTGACATGTCCATTTGCTTCATAAGGATGTCCACTGGCTGGCTCCTGGGGTTAGCGTCTGGACCCCCCCCCCGCCTCTCCCACCCCCATCTCCAGGCACATGCATTCTACAGGCCCTAAACTTTCCCATATCTCTATACAGACGGGCCCACCCTGTCGCAACTCCGAGCTTTTATTCACATCATTTATTTTGCCTGGAGGGTCCCTCTCCCTCTTCACCAACACACCCCTAGGAACCTCCTAGCCTTCTGACATGGCGCTCCTTTGTGCTGTGCATCCTGGGCCCTCCAGCCTGGAGCAGAAATTGTTTGAAAATAATAGTAATAAGTAGTTACAGTAATAATAATAATAGCTAATGCTATGTAATAATATTGCCCAATGTTGCATAACACTGTATATATATAATACTATATTTTGTAGTATCATATTAAGTATTAATAGCTACTAATCAGTACTGTCTGTAAGTGCAGCTAATAGAGTATTAAGTATCATTGCTAATTTGTGTCCCACAGAACGACTAAACGATCATTGTATTGTCTCATTTAATCCCCAGAACTACCCAGCGAGGTGTAGGGATTGTTAATACTGCCATTCCCTGATGAGGAAGTGGAGGCACAGAGAGGTAAAATCAGTTGCAATAAACCATATGTCCAGTAAGTGGGGGAGGCGGTATTTGAACCCTGACAGGCTGACCTCTAACCCAGCTGTAGGACAGTGTTGAAGGCAATGTTTATACAGCTTATAAAGCACTTACCACATCTCTTTGCAAGTGATATGTTTATTGACCTTTGTTTTCTTTGTCTTTTTTTTGTTTTTTGTTTTTTTCCTTCTTCTTTGCCAGGCGTTCCTTAGCTAGGGACAGCTTGCTTAGCAGAAGTTATGTTTGAATATTTGATTCTTTTTGCAACCCGACTTGGTCCGATGTGTGGTGTAGCAAGTCGGAGAATTAACACGAATGCAATGAATAACTGAAAGAGTAAGTAAGGCCTTAGTCTAAACATTACTTTGGTTCCCACTTCATTTTTCCCAGGGCCATCCATATATGGGAAGAAGAGCAGTTTGTAGACCCGTGGACCATGTTTGGGAGGAGAAGTTAGGACCAGTTCCCTTCTAGATATCATGCATTGTGCTCTTTTCTCTACATGCAAAATCTCATATTATTTCCCAACAACTGATGAGGTCTGTGCTATCTTTATGCCCCTTTTACAGACAGGGACACTGAGGTCAAGGGAGGTTTGGTGACTTGTCCAGGGTCTCAGCTGTTTTGTGGCAGAATGGGGTTAGAAGCCCAGGTGCTTCTGAACCCTAAACCCTTTTGACTTCTTAGCCCCAAGGCTGCACACCTCCTATTCTTATGAAAGAGATGTTTAGAAACAATTTTCTACCCAACAGTCTTCTGCTGAAGCTCTTGCATCTAGACGCCTCCTTTCTGTATTTATATTCCAATGAGTTTGTGATCTTTTGCTCTCTTTGCTCTCCAGTATGTATCTCTGAAGCAGCCAGTATGTTGTTTGAGGAAGAAATAACACATTGCAATATCTGATCGATAAAACCTAGAGTTCAGTCCAGTAGTCATGCAGAGTCCAAGTGCTGGAAGAAGCTAAGGGCTTTTTCTGCTCGGTAATAATGAATGTGCCAAGGCTTGAAATCTAGGTGTGGATTTAGCTTTTTGGGGTATTTGTCCTCTGCATTGGGACCCCAGTGAAACACCTGCCTTTTTTTCTCTCCTAGACTTCTTAGAGAATCCAGGCATATATGCTTTTGTAAGAAGCCTATTACTTTTTATAAGGCTCTTTTTGCTTCCTTGCTTCCAACCACGAAGTCGTATTTGACTTTTCAAGGGAACCACAGTTTGACATTTTACAAAATGAACCAAGGGACTGAATATACCAGCAATTTTAGATCCATTACTTTTTGTGAAGTTTTTAGCCAGTGATGCTACGTGTAGGCGTTCACTCTGGGGAAGGGAGGGGGAGCACTGTGCGTGTTGATTCGAAGTATATGAATTTTATAATCTGATTTTTTTTTAATTTGTACTTTGCTGTAGATAATTCTCACATCTTTAGTGTGAGCTGCATTACAACTAGCTCAGGGCACATTTCTTACAAGAAATCAGGTTTGACATTTTTTTTAATTAAAGGAAACATACCAGGCACTTTTTACTGATCTGAGAAGCAAGTTCACACTGACCCCTTTTCAGTTCTCCCCATACCACATTGTTTTCTGCCTCTGGGCCTTTGCATATGCTGTTCCTCCTCCTTGAAACAGTACCACCAGCACTAAGCTTCTCTGTGGCAGAGCTGTCTCCAGTGTATCCTTATTCTTCGCAGGTATGACACAGAGTTTGTGAGCTAACTTTAGTGGAATGAATAAATGAGCAAGGCCTCAGTATCTAAACAATACATTGGTTTCCACCATAGCTGTGTGTGAAGTGTCTTTGCTGCGGCCTGCTTTCCTTTGAGCAGCCTTTTCCCACCTCAGCCTCCACCTCACCTTGAGCTTGGGTGTCCTGTAGCTCCCCCATCAGAGCACTCATGGTACTGCATGCAGACTCCTCATGGACCTGTGTCCTTCCTCCCCTCTGTTAGGGAGTATTGTGTGGCCACAGAACTGACTCAGAGCCTGACAGAGAGCAGAATGCTCAGGAGTATTCTGTTATTTCCCCAGAAGGGGCAGTAAACACTTTGGGGGACCTTCATCCCTATTTTGTATTGTGCACAAGTAAAGTGTAAATCCTTAAAATGCAGACAGAACTGGTTTAGGGGTTTTGAAGTTCTAAAAGGGCCTTTTTGCTAGGACAGCGACCATTTGAGTAGGAGCCCGTGGCTTTCATCAGAGTGATTTTGTGTCTTGCACATGAACATGGAGGAAGAGAGAACCTGTAGAGATGGAGAAAGATCAAGAGGCCCATGGTTTCTCTAGCGCTATGTGGGATGTGAGTGCTGGTCTTGACCGGGGGTGGTGGCCAGAGGAGGCCGCACAGGAGCTCTGTAGGCACAATTCCTGGAATGGGAACATCAGAAACAAAGGGCTGATGAGGTCATTTGTTCTTGGGGCATAAAGTATCAGTAAAATCTGTCAGGTGGAGTGGTCCCATGTGAGTACTCGCTGAAATCCTCTGTGCTTAATAGGAATGCAGATTCCCCGAAGGGAGAGGCATCCCTGAAGATTCCTCTGCAGGAGGATCAGTGATACCTTTCTTTGTTAAACACTGCCTCACAGGACAGGACATTCTGGAGAAATATTAGCAAGCAGGGCCGTCCTCGGAGTAAGCACCTGCCCTTCATCAGGCCCTTAGAGAAGGGGATAATGCAGCCTGGGAAAGTTCACTTAAGGAGCAGCTCCTGCAAGGAGGGATACTTTACATTAGCCTGTGATTAGTGTAACCCAGGGAAACCAGTTCCAGCAAAGATTGATGCTCTGTACCTGGTGCAAATCCTAAAAGATAAAAAGAAGAGTCATGGTTTCCTTGCCTGGAGAGGATTGTCCCCTACATGGCAAAGTAATGAAATACACAGATGTTAAAATGAAGAGAGACAGAGATGAATGGAGAATCACAGAGCACTGAGTGCAGTGAGGGGCCAGCCTAACATAAACACAGAGGAACTGTGGGGTGTCCTCAGCCTGTGTGCTTCTAGGAGTATCATTGCCAGGAGGGGAGGATCAGCCTAACTCCGATGGGCGATCCGGGGCTGGAGGCTGTTCCTGTGGCCAGAAGACAGTACCAGTTCCTCTGGGAGGAGGCACCCGATGATCAAAAGGATGCCAAAACGTGAAATAGGCCTGTCGTGTGACTCTGCAGTTACACCTTCAAGAGCCACTGTGCAAGTGAGGAGAATGACATGTGCATCTATGTGTGTATTGCTTTTAGAAACACTGCAAGTGTCCATCAGTCCTGGGACTTAAGGGTACAGGAATGCAGTAAAATTACCTGTAGACAATAAAAGTGATAGTGTGGGCCTATAGTTGATCCACATGAAAGGATGTCACACTCCATTGGCAAGTGACCAAAGCAAGTTACGAATAACATTGTGTTTCATGGGTGCATTTAAGCCAGACTCGGTGCTCAGATTTCTGTGTATTGATTTAGTCAGTAATTACTGAGTAACATGTGCACCAGGCACTCCTCTGGGCATTGGAGACAGAACAATGAACAAGACCGTGGTCTTTAGCTATTCGGAAGGGAAGTGCTTGGACCAGCAGCACTGACGTCACCTGGGGGCCTTAGGAATACGGAAACAGAGGCCCCCCTCCAGACTTACTACATTTTGATGAGGTCCTAGGGTGATGCATTTGCTCACAGCAGTTCTTGAGACTGCTTCATGGGCACGTTTACCAAAATGGCCACAGTGCCTTTGGCGGAGTGACAGCAGTTCAGGATAATTTTTACATTGACCTTTGTGCATTTTCTCTGTAGTTGGAATTTTTTACGGTGAGCGCTGTCATGAGTTTATAAAAGCCAGGATGGTCATTTTACAGAAGAGCTTAAGGCTCCTGCTTCTGGTTCTTTGGACTGTCACGGGTACACACTGGCAGGATCCCTGAGCAGGAGCTGGAGGCGAGCCGGGGCGGGGGTGGGGGGTGGAGACGGCAGCGGCTGCTCATTTGGCCCACTACAGACATCTGGAAGAGAGACCCCAGATACCCGTGGTTATGGCTGGAGCGGCTGCCAAAGCCTGAGAGATGCAGTAGGTCTGATGAGCAAGCTTCCGGCTGTTCTGGCTGGACACAGAGGCTATGGCGTGGCGGCTCCTGTCCGACTCCGGTGGCAGGACCGCGTCAGGGGGATCTGGGCTGGTGGCCACAGAGGCCATCGCCCCACATATCCTCCAGCACCAGTGAGCAGCGTGGAGCCCTTTCGGGGCAGACTGGGAGCCACAGGCATGACGCTTGGTCCAGAGCCTTGCTCTCCGCGGCTTGGAGAGTTCTGGCTTTCGGCCTCGTGGGATCTCCCTGGAATTGGATCCCCGGGGTGGGGTGCGGCACCGTGTGACCCTGAGGGATCCCGCCTCAAGCATGTTGTAGTTGCCAGAGGCTGGACTCGGGGGCTGAGGACTGGATTCTACACCACCTGATCCTAAAGAGCTGTGCGACTTTGGGCAAGGCGCACACTGCCTCCTTAGGCCTCCGTTTTCTGCTCTGTGGAAAGTGGGATGAGTTAGTGCATGAAGCTGTGCCTGGGAGGACCCAGTCTCTGTTGTGCAGGCCTCACCACGTGGCCCCACCGGGATGTCTCCTGGTTCCCCTCTAGTCCTCACACAGTCCCCAGATCCTGGTCCGAGGGCTCTTGTGTGCTTTGTCCTCTCTGCATTTTGGAGGCTAAAGCGGCTTTCCATGGAGGAAGACAGTGAGTCGAGATGATTGCAGATTGTATGTGTCCTCCCTGGCAAAATAAAAAGTCGGCATCAGGGCGCCTGGGTGGCTCAGTGGGTCAAAGCCTCTGCCTTCGGCTCAGGTCATGGTCTCATGGTCCTGGGATTGAGGACCACGTCGGGCTCTCCGCTCAGTGGGGAGCCTGCTTCCTCCTCTCTCTCTGCCTGCCTCTCTCCCTACTTGTGATCTCTCTCTCTCTGTGTCAAATAAATAAATAAAAGCTTAAAAAAAAAAAGCAGTTGTTTCAGCGCTCTATGCACTCCCATCTTGTTTTTTAAAAAACTTCTATGTCTGACTCATCTGTGGACATCAGAACTGTGACAAGCAGGCTCTAAGGAGGGGAGGACATGGATCGTGCAAGAAACACATCCCAGGAGAACCCTGGTTCTTATCCTGCTGGTGAAAGCTGCCTGCTTGGAAAGTTCAGGGAGCAAGTCCTTGAAAAATAGTGAATTCAGGTTATCAGTGACTTGGAGGAACCCTGTCCACCTTCATCAGGGTGATTTTAGACATAGTCGGCCTTCTACCTTCTGCCTGAGGCTGCTGAGTTTCATGCGGAGATTCCCCCTTTAGGGAAATGGGGCCCAGGGAGGACATCGGGCCTTGATCCAGTGGCCCTCTGAGTCCCACAGCGGGTGGTGCAGGCAGGGGGACCACAGTGGCTGACTTCTCTCAGAGCCTCAGCCAGGTGTTTGGCTTCCTGCCTGTGATCCGCCTGGCCGCCTGGCGGGTCGTTTGAGCAGGCGTCCGGTGGCACAGGGGTGAATCATAACGGGACGTGCTCCTTCTGACTGAGACAGCAACAGAGCATCGCTGGTGAGGCAGCAAGTCTCATTAGTAATTCTTGAAAAGGGTTTAGGGCCAGGACCAAAGAGCTGGTTAATTGAATGGTAGCTAATTCATTTGTAATTACTCATATTCTTTTTCTTCATCTTCTGAAGTCTAATCCTTTGGAGTTATACTAGGACTTAAAAAGATCTAAAGAGGCAGAAGAGCAGATGAATCAAGAGCAAGGTGTGGAGCCTTGACTCTGTTTACTTGCCGTGTCAAGCTCCCTCGCTTCTGCACCTCAGCTCTCCTCTCTGTGAAATGGGTTTTCGTGAGGAGTAAATGGGGTGATACTTATAAAACCTAGAGCATAAAACTTAGCCCGGAGTCAGCATTCAGACAGTTCACTCTCTGTTTTATAGGCTCATTTGTGTATTCAGCAGTCAGCACTGTATCAAGTGGTGCATGGAAGTATTCAAGAGAACGTATGTATGGTCATCATTCAGACAGCACAGGACAAGGCCGGCCCCATCCTTCCATAGGAAGGACGAGAAGGAGAAGCAGAGGGAAGGCTAGAGAGACAGAGGGTGGGAGTCCGAGTTTCTGGGTCCACAGCCCAGTGTCTGACTGAGTGGAAGCTTGGGCCACGCGACCCTGGGAGAAAGGCAGTGCAGGCCAGGGGACCGGCAGGGTGCACACAGGTCCCGGGGTGGGACTGTGTGCGGCAGCTCCCGGAGGAGCCAGGAGGCCCGAGTAGCCAAGTGAGGAGTGTAAGTGGCGAGCACGGGGGAGGTGTCCAGAGATGCCCCACTGCCGTGAAGAGGGGCTTGGTGCTTTGTTAAGCTGCCGGGAGGGCAGTGACGTTGTGGATGGGGCTTTACGAGGAAACAGCTCTCAGATATCAAGCCTGGAAGCAGCTTATCAGCAGTCCCGAAAGTGTAGCCAGAGCAAGGCCGGCCCGTCCTCGTGTGTGAGCATCCGTTGCTGGGTCTTACCGCTAACTGTTGTTACTAAATGGTGACTTTCTGTTTCCTACATCCCCTCTCTGTTTAATCATCGTAATTCTTCTGGAAGGAAAAACTTCCCTTCTTCCCCATTTACTTATTTATCCAACGATTTATGATGTCAGGACTCACAGATTTTATTGAATTCTCTGGATTAGAGTCCAAAACTATCATTATTTTGTTGTGAAACTGTTGGAGCTTTGAGCTCCTTCAGGTTGCTCCTGTGTCCTTCTGACATGCCTCCATCATATTTTAAGGGCTTCTTTACTCTCTGGCAACATAAAGCACTCCAGGTTCACCTTGAATTTCCCCCTGGAATTAACCTCTTCTCAAGGAGCCTTGGTTCCCTTTCTTGGGTAATGGTATTTAGAAACCAAGATCTGGTGCTGGGTGTGCTCATTTGCTACTGGAGTGTATTGCTTCTCATCTTTCTTAGCAGATGGAACTAGGAAATTTATGGATGCTGACCCTTGCATACACTAGATCAGTATTTCTCTCTCTCGGGGCACCTGCGGGGCTCAGTCTTCAGTCAGTTAAGCATCTGCTGTCAGCTCAGGTCATGGTCCTGGGGTCCTTGGATCGAGCCCCGCCTGAGTCAGGCTCCCTGCTTAGCGTGGCACCTGCTTCTCCCTTTCCCCACTACTTGTGCTCTCTTGCATGCGTTCTCTCCCTCTCAAATAAATAAATAAAATCTTTTTTAAAAAATTCTATAAATATTTGTCTCTCTCTCCCTCTCTCATCTCTGTGTCTCTCTGCCCTCCTGCCTGCCTATCTAGCTAGCTACCTGTCTTTACAAATCTTGACTTCATACTGATGCCTTTATTTCTGGTCCAAAGCCTCAGGGATCATTTAGCCTCTCCACTTTCCTTATTTCTATCTTCCTCGGAGAGTGAGAAACCTCATGGTTATTATTTGCAGTATAGTTAGTTATTTGTTCAGTCCTAGTACACACAAAGGTAGTTTCAGAACTGCTAATCCGTACCCCTGTGACAAATAAAAGTAGAGTGCCCTATTTGTGTACAATTCTCTTTTTCTTTAGCCTTTAGAATCCAGGCAAAATAATGGTTCCCTGAGTTCCTTAGGCTCGTCTGTTCTTCCCAATACCCTTCAGTGTGGTGCGCTTACTCACCTGTAATCCAGTCGCGTTCACTTTCGCTGTTTCTATCCTATTTTGAGTGTCCACACACATACGTGCGTGCGGATGATGTTAGTGGTTTACTGTTTAGGTAGTGTGAAATATTGGGGTTCTAAGAGTCAGAGCTATATATACTTATCCTGGATGCTTCATTCTAATCTCATTTCCCCATTCTTTCTACTCCTTTCCCACCCTCCCCCTGTACATAATCAGTCTCTAGTTTCTCATTGGCCCTTCCTGTGTTTCTTCTGCACAAATGAAGCAATCCATGTAGATGTCCTTATATCTGTCTCTCCTGCTCATATAGAGGGTTATGATACTAGAGATACTGCTTTGCACTTTGTTTTTTACCCCCACATAATGGTGTATCCTGGAGATGATTTCCTGTCACTTCATAGAGGTCTCCCTATAATGAGCTTTTTTTCACTTTGGCAATCAGGAAGAAGATGAGCAGCCCAAGAATTAATTTTAAAATTCTGTAATTAATGATGATGATGATAAATAGCATAAGCATTACCATTAATTGAGCATCTGCTGTATACCATGGTCTGAGCTAATATGCATTTTGCATAGATTATCTCATTGAATCCTTCCTAGAGCCCTGGGAGGTAGATGTTACCTCCAACTCCCTGATGAGGAAACTGAGACTCACTAATATTTAGAACCTTGCCCAAGTTCATAAAAGTAGGACCACAGTTAGAACCCAGCCACCGTCTCCCAAGTTTGTGCCTTTGAAGAGAACATCAGCACCATTTCAAAGTCCCAGGTGAAACAAGTGATGGGAGTTTTTAAAACTTAGGCACGTCCCAGCTCTTAAACCCTGTTGATTGTGGATCACGCTGGTAAAGTTGGCATGTTCCTGAGGACAGGAACATGAAGGTAATTTACTGCCTGTTTGTTCCCAAGAAATGGCCCTTCCTTCTTGAGGACCACAGTTCCTGCCTCTAAGGCAGGAGATGAGAGGGATGCAAGTCGGGGCCCGCTCCCCGCGGTGTAGCAATAGATGTGATCTTACGCCTCGTAAGCACGAGCCAGAGCAGCCAGGACCGTTCCAGGCAAAGTCCGTTACCCCACAGGGTTGTTTGGTTAGCAGAACACCCCATCAAGCCCGAGTTACAGCAGTTTCTGTTAAAACTGTTTGTACAGCGGGAGTGGAAGAAGAATTTCTCTGAGCCGGAGTCTGGCTTCTGTTACGAGAAGCGACAGACTGGTGGAGAGGCAACACAGCTGAGTGGGTTGAGACCATGGCTTCTGGAATCTAATGCCAGGGGCTCACCCCAGTGTCCCATTTTCTAATGGTGTGGCTTTGGCTAAGTCCCTTTACTGTTCAAAGCGCACCTCTGACATGGGGAGAAGAACCACACCCTTCCTTGTCAGTGGTTTGTGCTCCGCGATTTGCTGGGAGGATTCCATGAGCATGGCATGTAGTCATACGATTTATGATAGAGGAAGAACACAAAGCAGAATCAGCAAAGGGAAGAGGCAAAAGGAGGGAAGTCCAGAGGAAACCAGGTTCAGACTTCGAGTCCTTTCCCAGGGAAGTGGTCCAGGATGCGCTTAATTCACCAGCAACGGGTGGCGACAACAGGAGAGAAATGCTTTCTCCTGGGGAAGCTCCTTAGAGTCTCAGTGCCTGGGGTTCTTGGTGGGGGCTGGGGACGAGGGCTGCTTACACAGGTGCTGTCTGCTCGCATCGACCACAGTCCCAAACTCGCCAAAGAAAAGCAGGTGTTCAGCATCAACTGCACCATTCGCATAAATAGTTGAGGCACAGGGAGCCATTCTTAGGAGAGAATGGTGCGAACCCTCCCGAGGTCCAAGTTCCTGGAGGTTGACCACATGAGGGCCAGCCTTGCAAGCAAGCAAAGCTCTCTGCAGGGTAGCCATCTCAGGCCTGTGGTGTCCATTCCTTTCTGCACACCACACCACTGGGTGGTTCATCCAGGGAAAGCTCTGGCCTCGCTGCCTAGAATGGGAAGCAGTTAATAAATACGGACAATGACTTTGACCATCAGGGAATGAATTGTGAATGGTTCCTTAGCACCTTAAGAGTAGGTAGCATCCATCACCCATCTGTTCACCCATTCATTCATTCATTCGTGCCCCACATTCTGGTTGAGCCCTGCTTTGTGCAGGGACCGTGTAAACACCACGGGCTCAGCCACCCCCATCCTTGACGGTGGTACATGAAGGCTCCCAGTCTGGCTGGGCATTGACTGTGGGTGGGGGCAGTAAGAGATCTCGGGGGACTCCAAAGGAAATGTGAAGGGACCCCTTTGCACGCTCAGAGTTGGAGGGATGGCTATGCTGGGGGTCAGAAAACGTAACCTCCTCAACGCCTGCCGTTTGTCTCATTTTGCCTCCTGCAGCCAAGGCTAAGTCCAAATGCGGCCCGACCTTCTTCCCTTGCGCCAGCGGCATCCACTGCATCATCGGCCGCTTCCAGTGCAACGGGTTTGAGGACTGTCCCGACGGCAGCGACGAAGAGAACTGCAGTAAGTACCAGGACCCCCGGCCACCCTCCCTTGTTCGTTCCGGTGGCCCGGTGCCTCCGTCGCTGCCCCCTCCTCCCTGTGCTCCTCACTCCCGTGGTCTTGGGTGTCTTCTTTCCTTACCCCATCTGCTCTTCCGCATTTCTTCCTTGTGTAAACAGGTAAGTGCTCAGCTCCCATTCTGCAGGGACTCTGAAGTGCTCAGGGCCTCGGATGTACTTTTTTTTCTGTTCTGAAATTGCTCTGCAGGCTCAGGTGTGTGGCCCCCACTAACAGGTGAGGCATCTGAAGTGTTGGGACGTCGGGGAACTCAGCCAGCGTCGCACAATGGCAATTAGATGAGGTAGTACCTGAAAAGAGTTCAGTGTGGTGCCGGCAAGGGGTAATTGATTTTGAAACCCCCTAGTGACTTAAAACGAGGCTATGAGTTATGAAGAGGAAGACCCTATTTACTAGCATTTCACCTTTGGCTGAGGATGTCCAAGGATATACTTGTTTTATATTTCACTAGGTCCTTTAGTAAGTGTGTAGCAGCTTGATCTTAGCTTCCTATTGTCCATGGGGATCTTATAATCTAAGGGGGGAGTTTATGTGTGTGTGTGTGTGTGTCTGTGTGTGTATTCACATGTACGTACTAGAGAGTAATTCAATTCAATAAAAAGCAAGTGTAATGCGTTCTAGTGTATACATTCTAAGTGATTGTGCTATCCTATATATATTCTCTGTCATATTAAAGACCTGTATGATTTAAATGTTTGATATTGGTCTTTAATTGTCTAAATGACTTAATTATACCCATTTCAAATTCAACTCTAGTGGATTAAGCTAGCATTTCCCTCTGACATAGCTACCATCTAAAAATAATGGATTCTAATTCACTGTTTTGAAACTGAAAGGAAAGAATCCAGCATTTGTCCTCCTTTTCCTAGATGCATTGTCCTTTTGAGTAATTAAATAGCCACCAGACAGAAAAGGTTTTTTTTGGGTTTTTTTAATTGAAGAATAACAACTAACATGGAAGAATGAGAGGGTTAGAGTACCTGTTTTGTAACCTTGGTGAAGAAATGGCTTGTCAGTGGCTCCTGAAAGCATTAGGTGAAAAATTGGTGGGAGCTTTGTAAGGGGTGGATGGGGCTGAACACGCCTGGGACCCGCCGTCCATATGTTGACAGACCGCTCTGGATCAACGCCGTACCACTTCAAGTAGAATGTAGAAAGCCTGTCACTTCATAGATCTTGTTTCATTCCAATTGTCTGAGATAGCACGTACATTCAGAACCCAAAAAGGCAATGTTTTCATTTTTGCCTTGAAGTTCCAAGTGCATTTTAAGGAACTCCAGTGGAGAAGAACCATCTGTTATTCTGTTTACCCAGAGACTTGCCATTTTGGTTGCTCTTCCTTCGTTCTTGATGTTCCAAGTCTCCTTCTGGTGTCATTTCCCTTCTGGCTGAAGTATTTCCTTAGCCATTCTTTAGAAGTAGGTCTGCTGGCAACACATCCTCTTAGTTTTCCTTCATCTGACCGTGTCTCGATTTCACCTTCATTCCTGAAGGATGTTTTTACTGCATATAGAATTCTAGGTTGACAGTTCTTTTTTAAAGCACTTTAAAAATCCTAGACTACTTCCTCTGACTTCCATGGTTTCTGATGAGAAATTCGCAGCCATTCAAATGGTTTCCTCATAGAAAATGCATCATTTTTCTGGCTGCTTTGAAGATTTTTTTTTCTCTCCCAGTCTGGCTCTCAGCAGCTAGATGATAGTGTGTCTGGCTATGGGGATTTCTTTGGGTTTATTCTATGTTGGGTTCTGTTTGAATCTGTAAGTTTTTGTCTTTTGCTATATTCAGGACCTTTTTAGCTATTCTTTCTTCAAATTGTTTTCAAGCACTCTGTGTCCTTACAGGATTCACATAACAACTTCGGATCTTTTGTGATTGTCCCACAGGTTCCTGAGGCTCGGTTCAGTTTTTAATCAATCTTTTTCCTTTCATTGTTCAGGTTGGAGAATCCGTATTAGCCTTTTGTCAAGTTTACTTTTTTTCCCTGTCAGTTCCAATCTGATTTTGAGCCCATAGTGGGTGTTTTGTGTTTTGGGGGGTTTTTTTGGTTTTAAATTTCAGTTACTGCATTTTTTAGTTCTGAAGTTTCCTTTTGGTTCGTCTTTATATCTTCTGCGTTCTTTGCTGAGACCCCCTATTTTTGCGTTTGTGTGATTGCTGGCTTGTTGGAGTCTTTTAGATGCTTTAACGTCTCCATCACTTAATTCCAACATCTGTCTTATTTTGGCGTTGGTGTCTGTTGACTATTCCCTTGAGAACTGAGATTTTTCCTGATTTTTCACAAGGCAAGTAATTTTGGATTATAGTCTGGATGTTTTGATGATTATGTACGACCCTGGGTTTTGTTTCAATCCTGCTGAGAATGTTGCTATTTTTCTTTTAGTAAGCAAATGACCCTGCTGGGTCAGGCCATGAGTTCCTAACAGCTCCTCTGTGGGCTGCAGTTGCAATTGTTTTCAAGCTGTTTTTGCAGTACTGTTTGGATCTGTAGTGCCTCTGCACCCACTGTGGTCAGTCTGGGACCTAGACAGTGGTCTGGGAGTTTGGTTCTCAAAGTCTTGGGACCAGATCCACGCACGTGCCACGTGGGGATCTGCCTAGAAGTTCATAAATAACTTTGTGGAGTTGCTTTTCCAAGTTCCTCATGCACCATGATCTCTCTGATCCTTTCTAGTTTCCTGGAACTCTGATGGGAGAGGGAGGGACTAGGAAACCTACCTCCACTTCAATGATAGTTTGAATTTGGGTCTTTTTCCCCAGCTGGGCTGCTCTGGTTTACTTTTTAGAATCTGGAAAAGCCGCTGGATTTGTCCATGCACCTGGCTAGGCTTTTATTCCATCTGCATTCAGGGAGAGAGCCAGGGCGGGTGTCATGACTGCATTTGACCCGGAATTGGAACCTGTCACAAGTCAGTCCAAGCATCACAAGAAAAGAGACAGCCAGATGTTGTTTGCCTTCAGATGTGAGCCAGCAGGAACAGACTCAGGTTGGCTGTGAGGTACTTCTGCCTCCACTTCCAACCTGAGTCTGATGGTGCCTCTGAGTCCGCTTCCGTCATTTCTGGCTGCCTTAAGAGATGGTCCTGGTTTAGGTGACTTAAACAGAAACTTACATCTCATCGTCCTGGAAGACCCACCTGGAGGGTACCATCATGGCTGGGTTCTTGGTGTGGGCCCTCCTCCTCTCCATGGACTTGCTCGGTGCATACTCCATGGCTGCTCCTCAGAAGGGCCCTAATCCCATCACGAGAGCACCACCATCCTGACCTCATCTTACCCTAACCTCCCAAAGCCCTCCCCGCCCTAGACCATCCCATTTAGGGTTAGGGTTTCATCATATGGACTCTGGGACACACAGCATGCACTCTGTACCACTGTCTATTAATTCACGGGAAATTCAGGGACAGGGGAACATGTTGGCGGCCCCGTGGGGAACAGACTGCCAGTTCCATAACGGGCGAGATTTTGCAGGGCTCCCGTTTCATCTGTTAATACGTTCTAAGAAAAATTAGAGGAAGAGGGAACCTACAGATTGAAGGGAACTGAGAGACAAATTAGTCAAATGCAGTGTTCCCATCTTGTTTCAGTCCCTACTCCAGCAAACCAACTGTTAAAAAAAAATGGGTTACTTGGAAAAATGAAAATTGTGGTTGTGTATTTGATGATATTAAGGTATAATTGTTAGCTTTCTAAAGTGTGAGAAGGATTTTTTTTTGATAGAGAAAGGTGGTAGAATGTGTGTGCATGAACAGAGATGGGAGGAAGGAGAGAATCTCAGGCAGATGCCACGCTGAGCACAGAGCCTGATGCTGGGCTCATCCTAGGACCCCAAGACCATGACCTGAGCCGCCAAACCATGAATCAGATGATTAACGAGCCACCCAGTACCCCAATATAATGTTTACTTTAAAAGTCCATGTATATGAAGATGTGTATGTACATATACATATGTAATATCTAATACCTTATTAGATATTTGTAGTAATAGTAAATAATAAAGTATATAAAGATGAAGTCACATGAGGAGTAGTGGATGGGGGTAGAACTGAAATAAAATGGTCAGTGAGGTCATCATTTTTAAAGTCAGGTGATCGGAACATGGGGTTTTCTATGCCAGTCTCTCTTTTTGGATATTTGAAACTTTCTGTAATAAAATAGTAAGAAGAAATAAAGATAAAAGAAAAGTTTTGTTGGGTTATGTCTTGACTTTCTATAAATAACAGGAGAGCCCTATTTTTTTTTAAGATTATATTTATTTATTTGAGAGAGAGAGAACGCACACAAGCCACGGGTTCCCCACTGAGCCCAGGACCCTGAGCCGGAGGCAGACACTTAACTTGCTGAGCCTGCCAGGCATCCTGAGAGAGTCCTATTTTTAAAGAACTTTGTTTCTACGGACCCGCTTTCCCACCTTTTGCATTTATTGGACTCAGGAGTAATGAACCAGGATTTCCTCCTAGAGGCTCACGTTGCTGAGATTTTACCCCTTTGCTGAGATTTTACCTCTTTGCTTTTTTGTCGTCCCTGCCTTGGTTGTGTTGCCCCCCCCCCTTCTCCCTTCTGCTCACACATAAAGGCGGGGTGCTGGCTCCGCTGGCCGCACAGGCCTGACCTGGGTCCTCATTCGGTGAGGGCGGAGCTCCTGCCCAGAACTGAGATGGCAGAGTGGCCTGGGTGACCTCCATGAACCTTTGACCCAGGCTAAGGATCTCCTGCTCTTGCTTTCAGTGTAGCTATTCCCTGAAGAATCACCATGTCCTAGACTGTGTTTCTTCCACAGCTGATGAATTATTGCCTGTCCCCTGACCAGCTGTCTGGGTTCACCAGTATATCTGTGGTTTTTGGTTCACAGAGCCCCTCAGTGCTGGCTTTTTCCCGAAACTCTCTTGTGTCAGCCAGATTAGACATTCCATTTCCTCGGTAGTGCCCTCAGGGAGTTAGGCCTGCGTCAGATGAGCTGGCGGAGAAGGAGGGTCGCAGTAGGGGGACTCTCCTGCCCAGTGCCAAAGCCCCCTCATCAACATCTCCTTAAAGACTTCTTCCTTCTGCTTAAATGACCTGCTTCCTTAGGGAAACACACCTGGCTGGGCTGGCTCATTCTCCTACGTGTTCACACACCATCTCCAGCCTTCTCCAAACCAGTGCCACCGAAAAAGAGAGGCCTGTCCTGGGCACCCTATAAAAAAAATTAACTCCTTTCCTCCCAAGTCTCCCACTCTGTCTCCTTCCCCTGCCTCACTGTTCTTAGTACCGCTTTGTGTTTATTATGTCTTCCCTGCCACACTGTGACCTTGTGAGATGGTATTGTTGTCACGCTCCCAGCCATATTCCCAAGGCCAAGTTACAGTCTGGCTCAAGCCTTAGCCTGCAATAAATATACGTGGAATAAATCGCACTTCTCATGCTTTATCTTCATGGCCTGTTGACCTGCCTGTCTCCCCCACTGGAATGTAGCTCCTTAAGAATACAGACTGGGTTTTCTTTTATCCCCTGTGCCTAAAGAGTGCTTTATTGAAAGGAAAGCGTCCATAGAAATGTCTGTTGAATGAGTGGGCCAAGCAGCTAATGGAACGAAGGGTTAAAGCAGGAAGGCAGGCAGTCCGGATGTATTCCTAACAGACCTACCTCTTGATCCTCTCCTGCCCTTGGATCCTCTCCTGTGGTCTCAGACGCATACCCAGAGGGCATATTTAGCCATGCAGTGTTCATTAACCCCAGCTCCTGCCTTCTTGCAGATTCTCCTCTTCTCTCCACAGTTTCTGTGCCAGACCCCTGCAAGATACTGCAAAGGCTGTAGAGATGAGTCCGATACAGGACTCTAGCGTTGTTGAGATTACACTCAAGCAAGGGAGACAAAATACTCACACCCAAATAATTACAGTATGGGGTCGGCTGTTGGGAGTGCTGCGGGAACCCATGATGGAGGAGATTGTTTCCTTCTGGGCTCATCAGTGGGAGCTGTTGAAGGAGATAGACCTAGGCGGATGGGTACCATTAAAAAGTGGCCCCACGGTTCCATGGGAGGTCCTCAGACTAAGGGCCCAGGTGCAGGCTGGGGGATGCAAACTGCAGGATGTAGAAGCTGCTGGGTTGAAGAGTGATGAGCGCTCACTATGCATATGGCACATTTCTATATGCTTTGCCTATAGAATTTCATTTTAGGTTGATGTCATTACTTCCCTCTCCTTTTTAAAAGATAATGCATTTGAGAGAGCGCACTCACATGAGTAGGAAGGAAGGGGAGAGCGAGAAGCAGATTCCCTACTGAGCAAGGAGCCCGATGTGGGGCTCGATCCCAGAACCCCAGGATCATGACCTGAGCCGAAGGCAGGTGCTTAACCAACTGAGCCACCCAGGCACCCCTGGAGATTATATTTTATACCCAATGAGGAGCAGTTGAACCTGAGCTAAGTGCAGGGTGAGGAGAGGGAGAAGGTCAAACATGTTGGAGCCTGAAGAGCTGGGACATGGTGGTCCCTTTACTAGGAGTGGAGTCACAAGAAGAACAAGAGGGGAGACCATCCATTTCTGACAGGCAGGGTGTGAGGTGAGGGGCTCTTCAGGTCGTGGTGTCTACAGGGCGTCAGGGGAGTGATGTTTATTGCAAGAGGAAAGGTCTGGGAAGCCATCCATCGGAAGACAGTGGTTGAAGCAGTGAAATTGGATAAAAGGCAGGCGTGGGTGTTGGACGGGAGGTGGGCATGGCCAGGAAGCCTTTGTAGGGAGGAAGATACAAACTGTCACCAGCAATGAATCGGAATTCTGCCACTGGCACCCAGCAGATTCGAGAGGGGTTTTGAAAATTCAAATCCTCCGAGCCCTTAGAGACTCAGCAGGGCTGAGGACTCTGCCCCCTGCCTCTAGCCCAGAGTGGTGAGTCTTCGTGCAGACTCAGGGGCTCGCTCCAGAAGACAGGCCACACTGCCTCAGTGGGAGGAGCGCTTGCTGGGAGAGGCCCTCGTGGAGCAGATTCGGAAAGGAAGGCAAGAACTCTCAGCTCCCTGCACCCAGGCTGCCTCTTTGAAGGTCGGACTGCAAGCATTTTCCCCACACAAAGGGAGTAGTGCCTGTGAATGGGACAGATGATTGCACAAGGGCTCGGGGCCCTCCATCCTGGAACAGAGGAAGGCTCCGGGCAGCTCCGTCTCCCCCAGCTGCCTGGTTTCCAGAGAAATTGGAGCTGGAGAGCAAAGCTCTCCCTGGAGGCAGTGAGGTTGGGCTGCTCGGTGAGGAAGTGAACAGTAACCGCCAGGGGATGGGGAGCAGATGGGAAGCGATGGAGCTGGTGATGAGGAAGAGTTTCTCATTGATGTGTTTTATGAAGAACCCTTTGAGGTGGAAGGGGGTCAACTTCACAGACTTTAAATGGATTAAAGGCAACATTTCCTACATCCTGCTAGAGACGGATTGCTTCATTTCCTGTCTTAAAGCCGGTCAGTTGCATTTGGGCAGCCGCAGTGGACCCTGGGTCCTTCTCCTTCAGATGTGGTTGAAGTAATCGCTGCCAGTTGAATTAACTACGGAACTTAACCTTAACTTCTTCCTCTCTCCCCCCTGGCAGGGAGAGACACGCTCTCTTTCCTCAGTAATGTGGCCTTGGAAACAGATCCTCAGGTCGCTGTGTTTGATGTGCTAATAATAACCCAGGAGCTTTTGAATCTGCTGTTGAGTTTTTGAAATCGACTCTACAGACAATTTTCTCCGTCCTTATGGAGATAAACAGTGTTTCTCTTTCTAGTTAACCGAGTAAAGAAATACATTTTTCGGTGGCTGGTAAACCTTCCCAAGGACAGAGAAAACATACATTTGGAGTGTGTTAAACAATGCCTAGGCATGGCATCCTAATGTAGGAAGCCTCTTCTGCTCGGGTTATGAGCTGTCCATCGAGCACTGACTAGGGTCCTGGGTAGGGTTCCGTGGGACCACAGGAGCCTGAAGACTCCACCCCTGTCTGCCCAGAGCCTTCAGGGTTGGCCATCATCCCATGTGTGCTGACCTTGAAGTTTGGCTGAGCCTGGCCAACAGGTGCAGAGGCCTTGGAAGAAACATAGTGAAACATCTGGCGGGGGGTGGGGGTGGGGGCGGTTTGCTTCCCTCTGGTTAAGTGAGTCTGCCCAGTAACTGGATGTGTTCGTGCACTGGAGGACCATGGCTGACAGGGATCTCTGCCAAGTTTGCATCCCGGCTTTTTCAGTGTTTACCTTTGTGAGCAACAGCACAGGGCCATTCTTAGAAACATTAATTTTTAGACGGGGCTATAATACAGGGTTGCTTTTGGCTCCTTTGAGAGCTCTCTGGTCTCTTTTGAAACTATCTTAGGCTTCTCTGCTTTTAGAATTGGTAACACAGCTTTTTATAGCTTTTCTCTCTCCGGCCACAGTTGTCTGCTTTCATTTTTTTTTTTTTTAAGATTTTACTTATTTATTTGGCAGAGGGAGAGATCACAAGTAGGCAGAGAGACAGGCAGAGAGAGGGGAGGAAGCAGGCTCCCTGCCGAGCCGAGAGCCCGATGCAGGCCTCCATCCCAGGACCCTGCATGACCTGAGCCGAAAGCAGAGACATAACCCCCTGAGCCACCCAGGCGCCCGTCTGCTTTCATTTCTTGCTGGCGGTTCGTCTGCGGGGTGACAGGCAGCATCTCCCTTCTGATTTGCTGTGGCCGTGGGAATGGGTGCGCAGACCCTGCTAGAATTTACGTAGATGGAGAATCAGATCCTGGGGAGGAAGCTCCCAGCCCTCGTAGGGCAGGCGCATGGCCTTTTCTCTGGCTTGCTGCTGGGTTGGGGGAGTGTCCTATGGCCTCCGCCCCTGTCTTTCTGCCTTCCAGCTGTTTATGAGGAGCCCTCCGAGAGGAGCGGCTGCAGGTGTGGTTGAGCCCAGGCCTGGGCATGAAGTGGGGAAGATGCTAACAGGTGTTTGTGGGCCAGAGGGCGCTCTGTGAGGGAAGAGTAAAAGGAAGGTAACTGATCCCTGAAACACTTCTGCCAGACGAGACACTTCAAAATTTTTAGTGAAATCTTTCAGACCTACTGAGAAGGCAAAGCAGAATTAAATAAACACCTGTGTCCCCAACACCCTGCTTTTTTGTTTTTGTTTTTAAAGTTTGTTTCAGAGAGAGGGAGTGTGTGTACAAGCAGGGGGAGAAGCAGAGGGAGAAGGAGAAGCAGGCTCCCCGGGGAGCAGGGAGCCCGATGCTGGACTCTGTCCCAAGACACTGGGATCATGACCTGAGCTGAAGGCAGATGCTTAACTGACTGAGCCACGCAGGTGCTCCCCCTATCACACTGTTTTAAAAATCACCTTACCGGGCACCTGGGTGGCTCAGTGGGTTAAAGCCTCTGCCTTCGGCTCGGGTCATGATCTCAGGGCCCTGGGATCGAGGCCTGCATCAGGCTCTCTGCTTGGCAGGGAGCCTGCTTCCTCCTCTCTCTCTGCCTGCCTCTCTGCCTACTTGTGATCTCTTTCTTTGTCAAATAAATAAATAAAATCTTTAAAAAAAGAATCTGTTTAACAACAACCAAAAAAATCACCTTACCAGGGTGCCTAGGTGGCTCAGTCATTCGAGCGGCTGACTTGATTTCTGCTCAGATCATGATCTCAGGGTCACGAGATCGAGCCCCACATCGGGTTCTGTTCTCAGCCAGGAGGCTGCTTGGCGCGACTGGGGAGATTCTCTCTCTCCCTCCTGCCCCTCATTCTGCTCACTCGCGTGTTCTCTCTCTTTAAATAAATAAATCTTGTTTTTAAAAATCACATTGCCTGTTGTTACATTATTATGACTACATTAGCTATAGTTAATAACAATTAATATATTATAATAATAACTATAGCTATACTTGGTAACACTGTCTTGTATACTTAAAAGTTGCTGAGAGAGTAGATCCTAAAAGTTCTCATCACAAGAAAAAAATTTAACTGTGTGTGCTGATCAATGTCAGCTAGACTTACTGTGGTCATCATTTCACAATGTATATGAACGTCACATCATTATGTTGTACACCTGAGACTAACATAATGTTATATGCCAGTTTTACTTCAGTTAAAAAAAAATCATGTTCCCATTTTGCCTTATTGACTTGAGATTTTTAAAATAAAATGTTACCAGATATCATTAGAAATTCACAGTATACGCCCCTTCCCCGATTCTGTCCTCCCTTCTCTCCAGGGGCATCTGCTATCCTGAGCTTACTTTGCTCCCACACTATCATATCAGTGATATTTATCCAGCTTGACTCTGGTTCATTGATTTTCGGGGTTTTCTGTTGGTGCATTGACTTTCTGCTAATCTTTATCAGATGTTGGCAAGCTATGGCTCCTGGGCCAAATTTGGCCTACCACCTGTTTTTTTAAATAAAGTTTTATTGAAACACAGCCATGCCCTTTGTTTATGGATTGTCTACGGCTGCTCTGCATTACCACAGCAAAAGCTGAGTAGAGCTTTTGAGTAGAACACAGCAAAAACCCGACAAGAGACAAAGGCAGAATGCTTAGCACAGCCTTAAATATTTACTAGCTGGCCATTGACAGGAAAAGTTCGCCACCTCCTTCTGCAGGATTCTGTGGTACCCGTGTAGCACATGTGTCTCTTCTCCTGTGGGTGAGCATTTGGGTCATGTCTCGTTTTTTTATTTTACAGACAGGGCTTCTGTGCTTATTCAGGATGCTCCCTGGCATGTGTAGCTGGAAGCAAAATTGCTGGGCTGAAGGGCATGGACACCTTTTTATTGGATATTACTAAATTGATCTCCGAGGTGGATCCACCAGTTTGCCCCCCCGTCCCCCCTGGTGGTCTCGAAACCTTCTCTCCCTCCACATCCTTGCCAACAACCTGGTATTTTAAGACCTGAAGTCTGGCCTGTATGCTGTGGTCAAGAGTGGAGCTTCATCGCCGATGGCACTCCGCATTTTTTCCGATTGTTAGGGACCATTTGCCCTCCCTCTTGGGGCAGTTGCCTGATCGTGTATTTTGCCCATTTTCTACAGAGTGGTTTGCCTTCTTCCTCTTGAGTTGGGAGAGATCTTGATATAACCCGGCTACTAGTTCATTTGGTTACATGCATTGAGGCCAGTCTGCTTACTTGGCTTCAGTCAGTCTGGATTCTTTATCAGAGCTGTGATTTGAGGTGTCATCAGTATTAGTTCATCTTGAAGATGTATGTGATCTGTCTATACACGCCCGTGCACACGCACATAGATGTAATGTGTATGTGCGCCTGTATGTATACACGCGCCCACTGATGACTTCTTCTCTGTGGGTGAGTGTGCAGGGTTGAAAGGGCATGAGTCTGAAGAAAAGTAGAAGCCAGGCCTGTCAGCAAGGTTGGTTGAGCACAGATCCCCCAGCAGGGTGTTCACGGACGCGTCCAACTACCCCATCTTGGAGCAATTCAAGTGCCTTTCTGAGGCTGTCCGTCAGAGCGAGCCAACTGCTGCTGACACTTCGGCTGCATGAACGTGACCCTCAGGGGCCCAGGGAAGCTGAAGGCCACCCCCACGGGATGCCAAAGGGTTTGGAGAGCTGCCTTGGACAGAAACCGAATGTGATTTGTGGTCTGAGCCTCCCCATTTTGGTTTTGGCTGAAATCAGACCTTGCTTTCATTCTGATCAAGTTGAGCTGTCCTCTGGCCCACAGCAGTTGAAATAGTTAAAACTTGTATTTTCAGGCCAGACCACTTTTGGATGACTTTACATGGGTCCATTATCTTCTAAACAGAGGGCACTGGCTTCCTGCATTCCTCTACCTCCTCTGACCTTTCAAGTCAAACTCTCTGAGTTAAATACTTAAAGATGGTAAAAACAAAAAACAAAAAACAAAAAACCTCTGCAGTCCTTCGGGTCTGTGAAGCCCTGTGAAATCAGCCCTTTGTAGCCTTGATCTGTGTGTATCTTAACAGTAGCTCAGTGAAGCGTGTGGAGATGTATTACAAATGCCATCTTGCCTTGAGGTCCCACTGAGGGATACCACAGCTACTTTCCCCTGATCCCATCGCAGTCTCTGTGCTGGGTGGCATCCTGTTCTAGTGTTCTTCTCACCACGTGGAATGCAGGTGTGGGCTCGGTTCTTTCCCCGACAGCCAGTATGTCCCCTTCTCATCATCCCCAGTATTGCAGGGAGGGCCATGCTCATGGGACTGAGACAGACATAACTAGGGGAACGTGTCAAACATTCCCTGAGCATGGGCCATGAGTCAGGTTTTGCACTGCACAATTGCCCATGTGTCATCTCATCCGATGGTCAAATTAATCCTCAAGCAGGGGCTGGCCTCACGGGCCTGTCACCTGCACCATTACACAGGGCCCAGGCTCCGTGTGGAAGGATGCCATGCTTGATTTTATGCCCTTCTCAAATTTGTAATTTTTGAACAGCTGACCTTCCCTTTTCAGTTTGCACTGGGCCCCACAGCTTACATAGACAGCTCCAGCTATAGGCAAAGAAACCGAGGCTCAAAGAGGTGGGAGTAATTTGCACAGGATTATACAGCTCATAACCGGCAGAGCTGGGATTGGGCGGATTTCTACTTTGCTACTTCATTTATTGAAAATAGAGCTCTGGAAGGAGCCTTGTTTGAGTTGCACTGCAGGGAACAGGAGAACAAGGCAAATTAGGCCCTGGAAATACTGATCTCCTTGGCTTGCTTGTGTGTTGTTGAGTAGCCTTGTGTTGACCTCATACTGGCTAGTGGCCACCCTCTTCCTTGCAGGGAGGGACCGTATCTGTCATTTCCTTAGAGTTCCTGAAAGTGCCTAGAACAGAGCCGGACAGGGGTGCCACTCAGGCTGACCAGGTGGCTTAGTGGGCTTCTTTGATTGCAAAGAAATGGAGACACAGAGTTTACTATGGTGAGACATAAAGATACTTGAGGGATTAAGAGGTTGGTCCATAGTTATAGAAGCAGAAGAATGCAACACAGCTCTCAGACCAGATCACTCCCTGGGTAGCGGAGGTTCATGGATTCCCCGACTCAGCTCCTCCTCCTGGCTTTGCTTCTCTGTGTGTCTTGTGCCCCACCAACCATTTCATTCATGACTCCCCTAGGAGGTGCAGGTTTTGCCCCAGGCCCCTCAGAGGCAGCTAACCCACCTGGATGTTAGCCATTCACAGTGAGGCATTGCCTTCTGGCCACATTGGTATGCTTACAGGGCACTGCCCCATGACCTGGGAGAAGGAGCTTTTAGAATGGGACAGGGTAAATCTTATCCTGTCTCACTCATTGGCTCACCAATTTCCCAGGATGCTCTTTGAGTTGGCCATCTTAGAAGATGAGCTCACTCTTCCTGAGTTTTCCTGAGGACACAGTGTGGCTGGAGAAGGTTCTTGGGGTTCCCGTGAGCTCACTGCTCCCCGAGCAGCCCACACTCTGGCTGGAGAAGGTTCTCGGGGTTCACGTGAGCTCACTGCTCCCCGAGCAGGACACACTCCTGGTTCCGGGAGTTCTCCATGGGACTTGCCGGCCTCCCTGGTGACCTGCTCTATTTTCCCTTCACAGCAGCGAACCCTCTCCTGTGCTCCACCGCGCGCTACCACTGCAAGAACGGCCTGTGCATTGACAAGAGCTTCATCTGCGATGGGCAAAATAACTGTCAAGACAACAGCGACGAGGAGAGCTGTGAAAGTTCTCAAGGTAGGAAGCCTCCAAAGCTTGAAAAAGATAATTGCATCACCACACCACAGTAACACCGAAAGGGAGAAAACAACAGCCATACCCCCTGTAAATAGAGCACTCTCGTTAATGTTTGCACTTCTTCACCCTGCTGCCCCTGTGTGTGAGCTTTTACCGGTAAGGCACGTACGGTTTCGGATTTCAGATTTCACCTCTATGAAGTATCCGATAGATGTTTTTTCTTCAAAACTGTAATTCACCCCAGCTGGGTTGCATACGGACAGGGTGCTCTACTGTGTGTGGTTTTCTAGATTGTTGCATCGTTGGGGCGTGCCTGGATTGTCCCCTTCCCCTGCATCCCTTCTCCAGGGTAAATTCTGCAGAGTGAGACATCTGCACAGTGCATGGCTTACACTGGCACATGCAGCTGTTGGAAATGGTTTTTTCTTTCTTTACATGGATGCTGGCATTGTGTGCCTGTCGGTCTCACCTTCCTGTCCTGGGTATTCATTGCTGTTCTCTTTCTTCCGTTTTTGCTGATTTAGTCGTTTTTGCTGATTTAGTCGTTGTAGAATGATAGCTCCTCAAATGCTTTATTTGCATTTCTCTGATTATGAGCAGAGTCAACACCCCCCCCCCATGTGTTTGTTTACTCCTTTGTTCCCTCTTATGTGAATTGCCTACTCTATCAGGACTCTTGATCTCAGAGCAGTTTTGTGGAATCTGAAGGGATGCAGTTGGGGGGATGGAAAGGTGAGCTTTTTAGAGAGCCCAGAGGGATACAGTGGGGTCGGATCCCCTTCTGTTAAAACTGACCAGGCACTTTTCTTTACTCATTGACTCTTTTCTGGTAAACACAATTTTTGAGTGGTTAAAAAAAATATATATATATACAGATTTAAAAATGTATATCCATATTAAGACATCAGAAAAAGTGTATATTTCTAATGTTTTAAACTGGTATGATCTGTCTGCAGTCACTACTTTTTTCACTTAATATTCTGTTGCTGTGATTCACCCACGTTGTTTGTTGGTAGAGTTCATTTGTTTGGACTATTATTTGGCATTCCCCTGTGTGTAGCACAGTTTGTAGATTGAATAAAATCAGAAACCAGAAAAGCAAGAGAAACGGGGCTAACTGGTTAGCTCATATGTCAGGAGGCAGGAATAAGCTCAGTGAAGTTACAAGTAAGTCGTTTTCAAAGTCCTAGCCTTTATTTTGGCTGATGTTTATTATGTTATTAAAAGTGAATAAATGAATGAATGAATGAATGAGTGAATGAGTCATGTGTAGGTCATGAGTGAGGGTAGGTCACACATCAAGGATTATGACCAGTCCAACTCTGAATGCCTGAGGTACATAGACAATAAAAGATAAAATGTTTATCAAGATAGATTTTGCCAAAATCTGTGCAGAGGACAGCTCTGTGAAGTGAGTCTTCGGCAGAATTAACTTCTGATTGTCCTCATCTGGAAAATCCTCTCCTTGGGTTTTCCCTTCACCAGTGATTCTCAAAGTATAATCCTGAGGCCAGCATCATCAACATCATGTGGGAACTCTTTGGAAATATAGGGCTCAGGCTGCATCCCAGACCAGCAGAATCAACCCAGGAAGTGGTCCCAGCAGTCTTTATTTTAACAAGCCCTCCAAATGATTCAAATACACAGTAATCCTGAGAACCACTATTTTATTTTAACTTTAAAGAGGTTTCTAATCTTGTTGTGTGCCTGGGAAGTTTTTTTTTTCTTTTTTAGAGAGCAAGCACACAAGTGTGAGCAGGGGTGGGGGCAGAGGGAGTGGGTGAGAGAGAATCTCAAGCAGGCTCCTTGCTCACTGCAGAACCCAATGCAGGGCTCGACCTCATGCCTCTGAGATCATGAGCTGAGCCGAGATCAAGAGTCAGGTGCTTAACCAACTGAGCTACCCAGGAGCCCCAGGAAGCTGTGCTTAATTTTTTTTTTTTTTAAGATTTTATTTATTTGACAGAGTGAAACACAGCTAGAGAGGGAACACAAGCAGGGGGAGTGAGAGAGGGAGAAACAGGCTTCCCCGCCAACCAGGGAGCCTGATGTGGGACTTGATCCCGGGTCTCCAGGATCATGACCTGAGCTGAAGGCAGTCGCCCAACCAACTGAGCCACCCAGGCGCCCCTAATTTTTACCTTATGTGGTATTACAGTGTATATGTGTTTAAGTTATACGAGTTCAAGTATACACAGTCTTATAAAATAAGCATTTTGCTGTTGTTTAAATAGAGTAGATGATTCTGTCATTCCCGCAGTGAGCACGAGATAAGACTCCAGACCTGCTGGCCGCTTGGCCAGTCTGCAGGGCTGCCTTCCTCCTACGATGTGAGCGCCCTCCTGCTCTGGGTGTGATTCTAGTACCAGAGGGCGTGCTTTTCTCTATCATGTAGCTTCCCAATGTTGGTGCTTGAACAAAGGAATAGCAGGGTACCAGGGCTGGAGGCAAACCTGATTGGTACTGGGCTTTGGGGAGACTGAGCTTCATGCAGTATCTTCTTGAAGAATTTCAGAGGCATCTTGGCTAGACAAAATACGGTCTTACACAGCACAGGGTTTGGCCCACTGTCGTCCTAATAACAGCGAGCACTGAACGAGCCTTAAACCAGACACTGTGCTCAGCACCTTCTGCATGTGAGCTCATGCAGTCAGAAAATACTCTGTGTGCTTCTGCTGGGCTCCCGGTCCTTGAGAAATGTGTCTTTGCTTTCACTTGATGTGGGAAAAGAAAATTATATTTCATAATGTTTATTTGGATGGAGTGGAGAGAACTGACCCAAAGACAGGAAATAGGGTGCTTGAAATACTTTTTTCTTCGACTTGATGGGGGTGTGGAAAAGCAATGTTTCCACTTTAGAGACACCAGCTGTGTGTGCCTCTCCTCTTCTTGCTCATCCCAATTTAGTTCTCTCCTTTATCCTTGGCCTTTAAAACTAACAACAGACTGTCAGGACTTAGAAGTGGGAGTCAACCGTGAAAGTGCAACCATTACCATACCTTTCTGCTCCATCTGGGATGTAGTAGAGATCAAAGAACACTGTAGTGCAATGGATTTTTAATTGGGGATTCATTGATTGGAAACACAGTCTGTTGGCTTGCATGTGGCTTTTCTCTTTCCTAGGAACACATCTGGGAGTCAGCAGGTACTGCGGGGCAGATGTAGGGTGTGGCCAGTACTCAGGTAGCCTCGGATGTGTTAGATTCAATCCTAATTGAACAGATCGATTCTTTTCAACTTTGGATAAATGCCCGAATGGGGCAGGCATCCTGCAGTGATCCTTACCCCCTGGGGTTCATGCTCCAGTATCGTCCCATCCTTCGAATATGATCAAGACCTTGTGGCTTGCATGTTTTTTTTTTTCATTGTGGGAAAATACACATAATGAAAATTTACCGCTTTAGCCATTTTTAAGTGTATAGTCTGGTGGCGTTAAGTATGTTCACATTGTTGTGCAGCCCATCTTCAGAACTTTTTCATCTTGCAAAACAGAAACTCAGTCTGCATTAAACAGCTCCCTATTCTCCACTCCAACCCCCGACAACCACTATTCAGCTTTCTGTTTCTGTGAATTTGACTCTCTGATAACACTTGTGAGTGGAATCATACACTATCTGTCATTTTGTGACTGGCTTAGTTCACTTAGTGGAATGGCCTCAAGGTCCCTATGTGTAGCATGTGTCAGGATCTCCTTCTTCTTTAATGAAGGCTGAATGTTACTCCATCGGATGTTGGTACCACATTTTGTTTATTCATTCATGCATGATAGACTTCGGAGTTGCTTCTACCTTTTGGCTCTGTGGACATGGGTGTAGAGCTGGCCACTCATAAAGAAAGTTAAGCGCAGTTGATGGCCACTTCCAAGACAAGGTCAAAAAAGCTTTGGTGTCTCTTATGCTCACTCTCTCCTGCTTGTGCGGGTAGAAGCCGGCTACCATCTTGCGAGCTGCCTCGCGGAGAGGCTCCCGTGGCAAGGAGCTGGGTAGGGCTCTGATCCAAAGCCAGTGAGGACCTGAGACTTGAAGCAGCTTGGAAGTGGCCCTTCCCCTAGCCCAGCCATGAGCTGTGTGTGACCCTGACACACACCCGGACCATAACCTTGTAAGAGGTCTTGAGCCCGAGCCAAGGCACTCCTGGGGTTTTGACCTACAGAGCCTGGCAGATAATACATATTTGGGTTTTTAAGCCTATTCATTTTGGAGTAATTTGTTATGCAATAATGAATAACTAATAAAATGAATGCCTCTTAGGTGGGTCCCCATTCGGGTTGCTGTCATCAGAGTGAGCTTCTGAAGACTCTGGTGACGGTGAGAGGATCGGGCCTGGGGAAGGAGACGAGGCATAGAGACATTGCTCTGTGCCCTGAGTAAAGGGCAGGCACAAGTTTAAGCACAGTCCCTGTATTTTCCTCTCCAAGTCCCACAAAATTCCTGTGAGAGAAGGTCCTCTCTCAGGAAACGACCCCCATTTCTAGATGAGAGCTCGAGGAGCACACAGGTGGTTCGTGGTTTGGCTCTGTCTGTGTAGCGAGTAAATGCTGAAGCCAGGATGGGAACAAAGGAGCATTCTCCATGCCACCTTGTGACACTGCCATCTGGTTTCGCTCCCCCAGGACCAGGAACTCAGGTGGCCCGTGCACACCCGGCCCTGGGCCCTATAAACTTGAGGGGGGGCTGTGTTCGCAAAGCTCGGCCTTTTCCCTCTTGGTGCTGTCAGGCTTTCCTTTCAGGAGGAAAGACTAATGGTGCCTGTCCACCTTCCCACTCCATGAGAAATGCCGGAGAGTTAAGCATTTCTAAAAAAGCCACCAATGCCAGGATAGTCAATTGAGTATTTTGGCAATCGGGTTGCAGCGTCTTTATCTTGCCTGCTGTATCCTGGTGATAACGCTCAAGGAGCATTTGGAAGGCTGATCGGGAGGTTTGGCACCTCCCCAGAAGCGAACAGTGACAGCTTTGTCCCGTTTCTTCTGTAGAAGTGTGTGTGTGAGAGAGAGAGAAATTGAAGGAGGGAGGGAAAGAGAGAGCGAGAGAGAGCCAGCCAGCCAAGTGCACTGGTGCCTTGTCGTGGGCCGGGCCTGTGGCGCCTCCGTGGGCTAGGCCTCAGACTGCGCACCGAGGATACGGTCATGGCCTTGGTCTCTCTTGAACTCTGTTCTCCTCCCAAAATTCATACATTGAAGTCCTAACTGCCGCCGTACCCTGTGCCTCGGGATGTGACCTTACATGGAAATAGGGTCATGGCAGATGTGTAATTAGGTAAGATGAGGTCCTGCTCAGATGGATCTCTAATCCAGTCCGACTGGTGCCCTTAGAAAAAAGGACACATGTGGACACAGACCCACAGGGAGAGCGCCATGTGAGCATGGAGGCAGAAACTGGGGGTGATACGTCTATGAGCCAAAGAAGTCCAAAGATTGCCAGGAAGCCAGCCCCAGTCGGGAGGAGGCACAGAACAGAGCCTCCCTCCAGCCCTCAGAAGGAGCCCGTCCCCCCCACTGTCCAGCGTCCTGGATGGGGAGACGGTCAATTTCTGTTGCTGAAGCCGTGCGGTGTGTGCTGTGCTCTGTTCACAGCAGCCCTGGTAAACCCCTCCAGCCCCCAGGAAGCCACCCTCGGGCAGGGCACGGCTGTGCGCTGAGTGTCGCGTAAAGACGAACAAGGACATGATGTGCTGGAGAGTGACCAGAGCTCGGGGGCCGAGAGAGAAGTGAGAGCTTGTGGCGTGTGGAGGGGATGGTGGTTGAGAATGAATCCTCGGGGGGTGAGGGGCTGCTGCTCTGCCTGCTCTTTGGGGTCGCAGAGTGGCGCTTGATGAAGCAGGCATCTCCCAGCTTATATTTCGAGATGCTCATTTCCTGGACAGAATGGAAGGCAGGCCTCGTTAACTCTGTGTCCACGGCAGTGCTGGAACGGGAGTTGGTGAGTCAGCGCCCCTCCAGGTGTCTGACTGAGACCATCAGCACCTCTCTTTGCAGGCACCTGAGGACACCTGTACTTGTGTCTTTCCCCGGCCGGTCCCAGTGCCCCGGCCAACCTAAACTTGTCAGCGATTGCCTCTGGTTGAAAGCTGGAGCCAGGGCTTCCAGTGAATAAATAACCCCAGGAAGAAAGAAATATGGACAGTGATGGCTGATGGCGGCTTACCCTACCCTCTTGAACAAACACTTAAGAGAAAGCTTGGGAGGTGAGGGAATGCAGCAAGATGAAACCAAGTGACTCAACAGCCAGAGATGATTTCTAGAGAAATCGTGGAGGGCATGAGATGGGAGAATACTAGTTTTTATGGTGATTTTTCAAGTATGAGTGGAAAAGACCTTTATATATTTAAAAAAGTAGTAGTCTGGGTTTAGGGGATTGAAACCAAAATGTCGCAGCCTCCCATTTGATGGGTACTCAGTATTGACTACAAAACTTGAGCCATCAGGTGATGCCAAGAACTGCATTAGAGGGGCCCTAGGGAAAAAACATCATCGCAAAAGAACTCACTTGGCTTTGCTTAGAATGAAGCAGCTAGAGGTAACTATTAATGGCAGGATCGTAGGAGCCTTTTTTCCCCTTTTAATTTGAGAGTTTGAGAGCCGGGCTGGGCTAAGAAAAGCAGAGATGCTGACCTTGTTGGAAGAAGCAGGAGGAGGGTGGGACACGTTGATTGCCACCTCTCTGTAGCTGTGGGCTTTTTGTCTTCATGATTGAGTGTTTGCATCATGAAAGCTGCCTTTCCCTGAACCACTGCAGCAGGAACTTGAGGACATCCGAACTGTCCGTCATTGAGAAACAAGTCGGAACAGTCCTCCTCTCAAGACCCTAATTGCTTTCTGATCTCACAGCCCCCGTGGGAATCTTCAAAGCTGTTTCTTTAGGCTCCCCCATTGCTCGTGTACGTCCCCTTCTCTTGGCTCTCCTGGCTTCTACTTCCGTCTGTCCATCCTTCTTGTTGGCATGCAGGGACGTCCAGCCTGGACCCCTGAGGCGGTGGACCCCGTGCGGGGCTTATTGCCTCTCTGCAAATCTGCTTTGCAAGTTTTCCAAGCTGCTGCTTGATTGTGCCGGGGACATTTCTCTGTCCCGTCCGAGGACATCTTGTGGCCCTCCATTCCCTGTCTCCCCCTCCCCCAGCACCCTGTTACTTTGCTAACTCTTCTTGATACTCATGCCCACAAACCATTTGTAGAGTGCCTCATGTTGCCTGGCCCCACTCAGGTTCTGGAAGAAACACACAGCTAGATCAGATTAAAATTGCTCCTGGTCTGCAAGGGAGAAACAGAATGCCCTACAGATAATTACCCGGGAGTGTGATAAAGTCATAGCAGACGACTGAGTGGCACGGCATGGGAGACATGAGGGCATGACTGGGACAGGGAGCAGTGGCCAGACTTCAGAGAAGCTCTGTCCAGTCTTTAAGGATAAATAAAAATGGACCCAGAAACAAGCATGAGGTTGGGCATCCAGCCAGAGGGTGGAGGGCAGGAGCTGAGTGTGCGTATCTATGGGGGTGGGGGCTGTGCGGGGCAGGGCGGGAAGCTGTCTGGGTGGGTTGGAGCTGGCCTCTGGAAACCGCTCCCTGCATGCTTCCCTTGGAAGGTGGGGCCAGAGGAAGATAATCAGGGGAAATGAGATGCTCAGCCCCCATAAGGGAATTTGTAGGAGGGCCTGGTTATCATCGCGTATGAGGAGAATTCTGATTCTCTGTGGCTTTTCTTGGGCTCTGCTATCCGTCCAACCAAAAGTCTAATCAAGGCTTGGGGAAACTGTAAATGAGACTGTGGAATAATAGATTCTGTGAATCCCACGGGATGAGAATTATTTAAGAAGATCTCACCATGGGCTGGATATTCTGCATCCCCTGCCCTTAACTGATAGCTTGAGGGTCCTTCTCAGGTTGTGCAGTCCTGTGATTATCTTTCTTTTTTGGCCCCAGTCTGGCTACCTGAGAACTCTGGCCTGTGAGCGGTGGAAATGTGCCCTGATGTTGCAAATATCTTCACACGTTTTCCCAGATCCTCCTGGAGGACCTGTTTCTCATTTCCTCCTTGTTGCTGTCTGAAAACTCAGCAGGTAGCAGTCTGGTTAATTTGTGGTTCTGGAATGCCACAAAATGACACAGAGCCGTGTTCTCCTTCCACGAGTTGTCTTCCTTGAGATCCTGTCTCTTCTGTAATCATGTGAGCTGCTCAAATGGGCATGGCAGTCAGCTTTTATTGAAGGTCTTCAGCAGAGAACACTCTGCTAGGTGCTGTGAGAAGTCAGGAGAATTCCTGAGAGCTGCTTTGTTCTCCAGTAGCTTAGCTGAGAGACCAACCAGGAATGTACAACCAGTACTACCGACTTGAAGAATGTTGCATTAACCCTTGCGTTTGAAGAGTATGATTAATGTGCTCTGTGTCCTGGATGCCAACATAGAGTAGAGGTGTTGTATTAGATGCGCTGACCTCAGCTCCTTCCCGACTATGTGCTCCACTCACAACCTTTGAAGGACCAGCACTCCATGCTCCAAAACTGTTCCTAACCACCTAAGCCACTTGGACCTAGTGAGGCGTGAACACGTGACCCAGGGTCAGTCTGTTTGTGGGCCGGCCAGCAGCCAATCAGAATGTCTCCCTCCAACTCAGACGCTCAGGGCTGAGTCAGCCTTAAGAAGCTGAGCAAACATGGAAGGACAGGGCCACATAGAAGCCACAGCTGCGAAGGGCAGAATTCTGAGTAGGGGGACCACGTCTGCCTGGAGGACCCATCTAAGAGGCCACAGGGGGCGGCTCCCCAGAGAGAGGAGATAGTTTTGGCTTTATCTTGGATGAAGAATGATAGTTCTGGCTTTATCCTGGATGGCCCCCAGTTCTCAGCCCTAGTTTCCATGCGGCCCAAGCCTCTGTCTTACTTCCCCGTGAGCTGTGATAATCCACATCAGCCGTTCACCGAGTCATGGAAGGCATACGTTTTGTACTCAGACAAGCAGGAAAGGGAAGCTGGGAGAGGCAGAGAAATGAGGGAAATGTGCAAATGTTTTGGGGACCTTTAGGATCAGCATCAAGTGTTTCTCTGCTGATTTTTTCTGACATGAGGTTCTTAGTTTGGAAGACTTGGGATAGTCCAGGGACTCCATATTAGTTAGGAGATTAGCTAAGTACAGTAGCTAAAATAAGGTCATGCTTTCAGTAAGTACCTTAAATAAGGTGAAATCTCTCACATATTACATCTCAGAGATGACAGTCCGGGCCAGCAGGGTGCTCTGCCCTCCTCAGTGTTCCCGAAGCTGCTCCAGTGGCCACGAACTCCCAGGCATTGGAAAGAAAGAAGAACACCAGGACTGGCCACTTCATCTTTATTCATAATCTAGTGACCTCAACTTAGTCACCTGCCCACAGCTAGCTGCACGAGAGGCTGGGACATGCTTTATCATTGAGCCCGCCTCTGCCCAGCTGAAACTCAGGAGTGCACATTCAGAGAAGTACAAAATGAGCCTGTCTGCCGCACTCATGTCAATGAGCCAGGAGATCGAGGTGGCTTTATGCCAGCAGCCTTCCCTGGCTACCATGAGACCCCAGACTCATCTGAGTGGCATTAGTGCTTCGCTTCCTGGACCTCTCGACCAAATGAGCCTGAGTATTCCAGGGCAGCCCCTCTCCACCTGGATGCCTAATTGGAGAGGCACTTGAATGTTTATTTCTTCTTTCATGGACTCCCTATATTATAAACCTGTTGTTGACGCTTTGAGAGCCCAGCTTTTACCTTGATCTTGGAGTTTGATCAAGGTGATAGTTATTCTTTGAATGACAGGAACCTGACTTGTCATTTGCTTCTTCCGCAGAAGCCAGCGGGCCTTGGATCTGGCTCACTCTGCATCTGTAGGAAATCTCCAAGGACAGATGCTTTGTCCTCACTAGCTGATTTGTTAAGCAGCCTTTCCCTTGTGGCTCAGAACGTTTTATTTATTCATTTTCCAGGTTGTTTTGGTCTACCAGTGCCTGCGTGCTTCCCTTCTGGAAATACCTGTGTCTATGGGGAAGTGACGGTATGGTGCCTCCCTCCGCACCGTACACGCCTCCTTGCTGTCCACAGCTAATTACTTCTCTCGCTCTCTCCTTCTCCCAACGTCAGTGTGGCTGTTTTAAAGTATGTCCACAAAATTTTCGCCGTTCCTCTCATCAAGAACTGGAGCCCCGTCCCTTCCCCTGGACACTGGGCCAGCGCTCGGGACTATTTTTTCTAACAGTGTAGTAGAAGTGATGTTCTGTGACTTCCACGGCTAGGAAGGAAAAGGGAATGCAGCTTCCTCCTTGCTCTCTGGACCAGTCCCTCTTGAAAGCTTCAGCTGTCTTGTAAACAGTCCACCTGCCCTCCGGCTGCCGTATCGCAAGGAAGCCCAAAGCAGAGCGAGACCAGGGGGAGGCTCCTAGAGAGAGAACCATGTCTGGGCCCCCACATGTGAGACCCCAAGCCAGAAATAGGGCCTCTTTCCTGAATTCCTGAACCACAGCAACTGTGAGAGAGAATAAAAGTCATTAAATTTGAGGATGATTTGTTACACAACAGTAGCTCCTTGGAACCCCATTCCATCAGAAGTCATCTCTCTGGGCCATTGATTGGAGCCGCTGAATGGTCCAAACCCTGCACTGGGCCCCTCAGTTTCCGAGAGAGCTTTCACGTGGTCCTTGTGTTCCTGAGTGTGCTCTCGAACACAGCATCACACCCGTAGGCCAGGAAGGCTGCTGGCTCCCAGACTCCGCTGTCATGTTTCAGCCACACGAAGTTATTCCTGGTCACCGCACGGTCCCATCCCCCATGTGTGATCACACTTCAGGTGCGCTCCACGGAGGGTGTGTCACGTGCTTCTCACAGAGGCTGAGTCCTAATCCCTGAGCCACAGAAACCTGGGGGACCTTGATTTTTCCTGGCCAGCCCTGTGCTAGGCACTGAGAAGACAGAGGAGAACACTAAAATGGGAGAAAGTCAAAAACAAAAACAAAATAATCCATCAGGTTTTGGGTGTGGATTCTAGGAGCAAGACCTCTCTATCAGTCACCTAGTGACTCTCAGACGTGTTCGTCATACAAGACATGAAGAGCTGAGACTGCACGGGATCAGGGAGCAGCTCTCCCGGCTAGCAGCTCTGTGGCTTTGGGCAAGTAACTGACCCACTCTGAGCCTCTTGAGCACTAAGCCTGAGGCCCGACTCCAGGATTGCTGGCTGGAAAAGTGAGAGAAGGCTGCTGAGCACTTAGTTCTGAGCAGGTACTCCTGAGTGTGGATTCCTCTCCCCGCGGGCCCGCAGCTCCCCTCGTAGCTGCCCGCGGAGCCTTTCCCTCTCTAGAGGAACACTAAGTGTAGAACCACGTGACCTCTTCAGGGTGCTCTGGCCCTGCCAGCTCACAAGGTTTTTCTCCTTCCTGCCTCCCAGCCAGGCCTCAGGCTTGGTTCCATGTGGCATCTTGCTTCCTGGCCTGACACAAGTGGAAATAGCCATGGAACATTCCAGAGGGTGAATGTTCGGATATAGGAGGGGGTGGAGCTGACCTTCTACCGGTGAGGCAGAGATGCTCTTGGAGGGGCTTCTGTTGTCCAGAGTGTCTCCATGATAACGTTTCTCCGGCTGCGTCCTTGGGGAAACTGTCCTACTGGTAAATAACAGAAGTGAATCTCCCATCAGCCTTTGTTCACTCAGCAAATATTACTGAATCGTAAGGGACTTGAAACGCACCACTGAGTACAAAAGGCCCCTACATTATGTGGTTCTCTCCATTTCTGTGGACCGGCGCTGGTTTAAAAGCCAGGTGTAAATCTTGATTCGTGTGGAAGACATTTACTTTGATTATTCAGGAACAAGAGCAAAGATTCACTTTCTAGTTGCAAGAGTGATTTTTTAGAACAAAAGTGGTGAGGTAGAATCTGGAAGAGAAGGGAAAGGAAAAAAAAAACTCTCTGGAGTCACTGATCATCCATTCTACATGATCACACTCTGAGACATTTGGAAAAGACAAGTCACCTCAGACTAATTTATGGCGTGTTTTCTATTAGAATTGCAAAATTCGCACAGAGGGTGTTAAAGTATGGCTTCACGTCATATTTAATACAGGCTATATTTAAAGCTGGAATATGAACTGAAATGTGAAACAAAAACTGGAAGGAACTATACTAATTTGCTGGAACCTCAGCTAAGCTTGGTTCTGCTCTTTTCTTTTTCTTCCATCCTTGTTCCTTAGTATTTTTCATTAAAAGTACTTTGTTTACGCTTTGCAGTATCAGGGGCCCTAAGGTTCATACTTATTAGCCCTCCTCTCATTTCCCGGCATAGGATACCCCTGGCCACAGGGATTATATATATATATGTATTTTCCACCCAAATAAGTCTTTTATCAGTTCTATGATTAGCAGATATTTTCTCCCGTTCTGTGGGTTGTCTTTTCCCCTTCCTTAATGGTATCTTTTTTTTCCCTATATTTTATTTTATTTATTTGACAGAGAAAAACACAGCTAGAGAGGGAACTTAAGCAGGGGGAGTGAGAGAGGGAGAAGCTGGCTCCCCGCCGAGCAGGGAGCCTGATGCGGGGCTCCATCCCAGGACTCCAGGATCATGACTGGAGCCACCCAGGGTGCCCCCCCTTAATGGTATCTTTTGTAGCACAGAAGTTTTTAATTTGGGTAAAGTCCCATGTATGTATTTTTTCTTTTGTTTTTTGTGCTTTGGGTATCAGATCTCGTAAGTCACTGCCTAATCCAAGGTGCCAAAGACTTATTCCCACTTTTTTCCTAAGCATTGTATAGTGCTGGCTCTTACATTGAGGTCTCTGATGCATTTGAGTCCATTTTTCTGTGTGGTGTGAGGGAGGGCTCTGACTTCATTCCGTCGCTTGTGGATATGCAGCTGTCCCAGCTCCTTTTGTTGCAAAGACTGTTCCTCTGTTGAACTTGTCCTTGTACCCTTGTCTGCTTTGCTTTTAAGAAATACACCACCTGGACTCCCTCAGTTATATTTCTAGTCTGGGGACAAATTCACAAGTAGCGTGTGAAGTCCTTGCCTTCTAGGCATTTATATTCAGAAAGAAGACAAAGCTGTGTGGTGATAGAGCAAACATTTTTTTCCAGTGGTCAGATCTCCCTCATCAGGTGACTTCGTAATACCACATTCTTCTTCGTAAAGGCAGTGTCATTGCCTTCACCAGAATAGTGACATATTTTACTCCATAATTGTCGCCATCGTTGTGTTAAGTGGGGTCCGTCCCATGATTGTTTACTATGTGCCAGACATTTCTCTGAATGCTCTGTGTGTGTCGTCCACTTAAACTGTGAGAACCCCATGAGGCAATGACTCTTACCTGCATTTTATCAATGGGGACAATGAGGCCCAGCGAGGTTAGTTCGTTTGCTCTGGGTCGGTCAGCGGATAGGTGAAGGGTCACTTTTGAATCCAACAGCCCAGCTGCTGACACCAGCACACACTTGGGCTCCTTCCAGAAGAGGCCAGCGTGCCTCTCCCGTCCACTGTCCTGTGCCCACTGCCCAGCACACAGTTGGCACTCGGCCACCATTTGCCAGATACACAGTGGGACGAAATGAATAGACAGCTAGAGGAACAGTCCAGACAGAAGAGCAGTGGCCAGAAAAGAGTGGGGGAAGGGAGGATTGATCGATGGGAGCAAATTAGAGGAGAGAGATGCATAGAGCTGGCCTACGAGAGCATGCTGCCGGAGCCAGAGGCACCCCGGGGGAGAGGGTTCGGTGCCTCACTCCGGGAGGAGGCAGGAGGAGTGATGGGTGGTAAGGTGCGGGGCCGAGGCCGGGGTGCAGAGGTTGTAGCCCGTGGCACAGTCTGAATAGGAAAAGTATCGCAGGCCATCAAGTAGGCACATAGACCCGGGCATGTGACGGCCTTGTGGACAAGGTGCTGGCCTGCGAGGCTGTGCTCCGGGACTGCACGGCCGACCAGCAAGGCCTCGCCGAGGATCTGGAGGGGGCGGGGTGCACACGGATCCCGTGATTATCATTGTGTGTGTTGTGGAATTCAGGGCAAGTGAATCTCCCCGCAGCGTTCCAGCAGGGAGGGCAGGCTCTTGTGAACGAGGAAAGCGTGATGGGTTGTCAGAGGTGAGTAGGGTTCGGAATGTGGAGCTCCTGTGCTCCTCTCCCAGGATGGAGCTGAAAAATTGCCTCCGGCCTGCAGGGCTGAGGCCGGGCCAGGGTGAGAGCGCAGCAAAGCCCGGAGACCGACTGGCTTCCTAGAGAAGGCAGCGCCTGCCCCCTGCCAGCCCGTGGAGACAGAGCGGCGATGACTAGTCCTAGTAAATGCTCGCTTTTTATACCTTACTGGAATCTATTGAAGAAGTTCCTTCTGTTATTAGGATCCCCGTTTCACAGGGGAGGAAAATGAGGTTAGAGAAACTGTGGGACTTACGTAGGTCATTGTAGTGGTTGAACTTATGTGTCCCTTTAGCTGGGCTAAGGATGACCAGAGAATTGGTGGAACATTTCTGGGTGTCTGTGTGGCTTGTTTCTGGAAGAGGTTAGCGTTTGAGTCAGTAAAGTGAGTAAAGCAGATGGCTCGCTCTATGCAGGTGGGTCTCATTCAGTTCACTGAAGATGAAAAGGCAGAGGAAAGGCAAATTACCTCTCCTGCTAGAGCTGAGACATGAGTCCTGTTTTCAGACTTTGGGACATTGGTGCTTCTGGTCCTTGGGCTTTGGACTCAGGACCTACACCCTTGGCTCCCTGGGTCTTAGACACCTGGCTTTGGATGGGAACTACACTACCAGCTTCCCTGGGCCTCTAGCCTGCAGAGGGCAGATCATGGGCTGTCTCGGCCTCCAGAATCCTCTGAGCCAGTTCTTTCATTCTATCTGTCGATCGATCTATGTGATGTCCTATTGGTTCTGTGCCTCTAGAGAACCCTGGCTGTCCAGTCATCCAGTAAATGGCAGAGCCCGGATTTGAACCCACACTCCTGTGACCTCAGAGCCAAAGCTCTTTGCTTTGTCTAAAGACACAATCTCTGCCCCCTAGGATCTTGTCGTTTGGTTTGGGGGACCAGGTGAACAAGCAGAAAACAACAAAGGAGCAAGTGAGGGGACCTGGGCAAACCACTTGGGGGTGCTGTTCACAATGGAGCTATGGCCAAGGAAATGGAGGCTTGGCGTGTGGGGGAGAACAGAACGGGCTTGCTCTGCTGGGTTGAGGGTTAAGCACTGAAATCACCTCTCCAAGGCTCTGTTTTCTCCTCTGAAAAATGAGGACCAGACCCATCTCCTCATTATCGTGACTCTCCGATGAAAAATCTGTGAAGGGCTTAGCACAGGGCTTGGCACAGAGGAAACACTCAGGAGCTAGTGGCTGCTGGGATTCACTGTTGCTGCGGACTGCTGGTCCTAAACTCAGAGAAGTGCTGTGTTAGGAGCCGGACCGCTGGGCCAAGGGGCGTAAGACCCACCCACCTACGGGGCCTTCAGGAAGCTGGAGGCCAGTGAAGGAGACAACGCAAGGGAACAGGTCATTCCCGCATTGCTTGCTTACTTTTCCCTTCTCCCAGATGGTTAGTACTCTGGCTGACGTTGTCAGATGAGTAACCATCAGTGAGCCTTTCAGAACGGGGTGCGCTGGCCCTGATGCAGGAGTCCTGCCTGGGTCACAGTTTGGGAAGGTTCAGCTGGTGTGGGCCAGGTTTGCCTCCTCCCTGCAAGCTGGGTCCAAGTTTGTGCCCCCTGTTTCTCTCTCTTCTTGGAGACATGGACCACCCAGGGCATGGTGTTCCCCTGGCGGTATTAGAAGTGAAAAACCCATCCCCAGCTGCACAAGCACACTTTAAGGCTCTGCACTGTGGCCCATCGACCAGAATAAATTACACAGCAAAGACAGCTCTGGGGGGGGGGAAGCGCCCTGTGCCTCGGGGGAGCAAAATGGTTATGTGGCCAAGGACGTGGATGCGGCAAAGGGGGGAGAACAGGGAACAGCAAGGTATTTTGTATTTCGCCTGGGACCCTGCGGATGTCTTGATTTCCAGGATGCCTGCCCAGCCGTGGCTGAGCCCCTCCCTCCCCACCTTGACACTCGGAGCCTAGCACCCCAGGCTCCTAAAGCAGCTATCATCGAGCCAGGCCCCGACTCCAGTCAGCCCTGTCATTTACTGAGTCTGTCTCTGACTCATTCTTTACACAGACCACAAAATAAAGCTCAACTCAAAATTACTGTAAGTCAGCGCATCCGAGTGAAGCCGGCAGCTGGACCCTCACAGTTGAAAGCAGACTAAATAAAGTGGGGAGGGAATAGAAAGAAGAGCCGCAAATAAAATGTCAGGGAATGCTTAATTCTATCGCGGTTATGCGTCTGCCTTCATAATTGCCCAAAGCAGCTGACGGCAACAGCTGGCCGAGGAAGCTGGCCTTCAGTTGTGTGTATGTGTCTGTCTGGTGCCGGTCCCAGTGATGGCTGCAAGCAGTATTGATCGCAGATTAATTTGGCTTCATTTCTTCTGCTTCCTGGCTCTGCCCTGACCACTGCCTCCTTCAGTAACATAGGAAATGTATGGGATGCATGGCATAGCCTTGGACTTGGAGAGGGTGCGTCCACCAAGGAAAACACAGACACGCTGTGACGTGCCCAGCACGAGCCTACATGTTTTTTTGCATGTATAAGTGGTCTGCAGATATAGCAAGCCTGTGAGACGGGTGTTCCTGTTAATCCCGTTCGTGGATAGCCGTGCCCAGGGGGTCTAGTGAACCGGAGCAGTGCCACAGTGTGTGGGCACCTGGAGAGTTCCGTACCCGGGGTCCTCCCAGTTGGGCTCTGTGGGCTGGTGTTTGCAGAGTTCTTTTACCACACTTGGGGAGAGATTCGAACTCTTTACCAAGATTACAGTGGCTTGGTGTTCCAGCTCCCGGGCGGACTCCAGTCATATCTCCTGTCGGCTGGCCCGAGCCACATGCGTCGCTTTTCTGTGTCTTGGGCATGTGCCAAGCTCTGTCCTATCTACGGGCCTTTGCAGGTGCTACCCCCTTTGCCCAGAACCCTGCCCCTACAAGGAGTGTGGGTCTCCCTGGCCGCTGTGTCTCGGCGGGCTGGCCTCCCCTGGCCTTCTCAGTCCGGACCACAGCGTCCTGTGCTTTGCTTCAGGTAGTTCTTAGGTTTGTGTAGCAGTGATTGTAAGTCTTCCTTCCCGTCTGTGGTCTGCAAGCGGGGCTCATGCTTATTTATTCAGCCCTGCGTGCCCGGACTCTGCATCACAGGCGGGAGGCTGCTTTAGAGAATGGGCCCTGGAAGCAACTCCCTGGTTCAAATCCCAGCCCTGCCACCGACTGCACCAATGTGATCTTGGGCCCATGACTGTGTTCTTCCATCCTCTGTTCTAACACCTGTAAATGGAGTGAGTGAACTAAATGAAGAGTGAGTGAACTAAGCCATAAAGAGGCTTATAGTGCAGTGCCCGACATGCAGTAAGGACTCAGGAAATGTTGACTGCTGCCAGTGCTGCTGTCGTTCAGATAGTATTAGCAGCACCCAGTAGGCAGCCCATGCAAATTCCATAAGTCCTTTTGGTGGAGCTGGGCAGGTGATTTTATTGGTGGAAAAGGATACTTCCCTACTCACCCCTTAGGTAAGAGGATTCCAGGGCGCGAGGAAAGTGAGGCTGGTGGGCTTTGCGGTCCTGTTCCATGCCCTCTGACAACTCCACCGATCGATCCAATTTGTGAAGCCAGTCGAGTCCCCTTGGAAGGCATCTGATGGAAGAAGGCGCAGGCTCACACTGGGGCCGAGCCAGGGACAGAGGAAGCCAGTCTGGAGGGGCTGCAATAGGGATCAGACTGGGTGTGCTGGTCTGTGCAGGCCATGCCTCTGCTCCCCTTTCTCTTAGAGTCCGTTTTGGACCTTCCAGTCTCATTTGCCATTCTGTCCTTGCTTTCTGCCTCTGAGGCTTCAGGGGCTCCTGCCAGAAGCTTTAGAACCCTCCCCTGGGGGCACCTGAGTGGCTCAGTCGGTTAAGCAGCCTGCTCTTAGTTTCAGCTCAGGTCAGGATCTCAGGGTCCTGGGATCCAGCCCCTCGTTGGGCTCCTCGCTCACTGGGGAATCTGCTTCAGGATTCTCCCTCCCCCTCTTGCCTCTCACCCCACTCACACACTCTCTTGCTCTCTCTAAAATAAATAAATCTTAAAAAAAAACCAAAACCCAGCCATCTCCTGCGCTCCATTCCCTCTTCTCCCTCATGCTGACCCCTGCTGCCCGCTCCGCCCACCACCTTCGCTAGCTTCTCAGGGGCACAGCATCACCCTTTGGGGCTCACGCCTGCTGAAAGCAGGGTTTTCTCTTCCGGTATAATTGCTTATTCTGCTGAAATGTTCAGCTCTCTTAGGAAAGAGAGTTAAGTTATCCCAGAGACCCTACCAGCCTCATTTCCCCTACTCCCAACTTCAGGGAAATGGCGGGGAGCCTGGTTCTCCCAGTGGTCAGGAGGAGGAGGCTGTGCCCCAGAGGAAGCCCGCTGGCTGTGGGCTGTGGCTTCAGGGCAGGGCGGTCTGGCGCGCAGGACATCCGTGGGGCTGTCAGTGTTGTTTGGGTTTTCCAGTGGAAGCTCATTAACAGATCCAGTAACGGGGTGCTGGGTGGTCTGAATGGCGCTTGGGTAGCTGGTGCCCGGGAGCTGCAGAGCCCCTGCTGTTCTGTGGCTTGTCTGTGTCTCTAATTTCCTTTTTAATTTCTGTTGAAAGGAAGAAAGAACTCTGTGGAATTACAATCTACAAAGGACCCGCATTGTAAGACCGGTGGGTGTCTTGAATGGCTAAGTAATTTGCGTCACCCCCCCAGCGTGAAACCCACAAAATGGATCTTGTGAACTGATTTCTGTAAACAAAATCGTGCAGGATCTGCCTGGAGGAGAAGTCACGAAATGTGCAGGCGGTCATCTCTGGTGGCAGACCGCTGGGGACTTTTATGTCTGGTTTTAAACAGTTTCCATTTTTTTCCACGTGGAGTGTGTTACTTTCATGTTTTGAAAGAAAGATGTGCAGGCAAAAATAAATAATACCCATGCCTCTGAATGCTTGCTCTTGTGAGCTGAATATAGAAGAGACTGGAAAAATGACTCTTAGAAGCTAAATAGACAGGTTTTAAAGACTACCTTTGTTTTATTATTTATTGATGCTAAGAAAATAGTAATATAATAGCAGGTGTGCACGGGAGGTGGGGAATGGTTGAACAGGCATTTGAGAGAATATCGCTTATGAATAGTTTATTCTGAAAGATAGAATCAAAATGAAATCACACAAGAGAAGAAGGGATTTTTGTAGTTCCATTTTTAAATGCATGCAGTAGGTGCTGTTTAAACCCTGGGCCTGTTCCTTAATTTCACCGTGCTTCAGTTTTCCCATCTCTAAAATGGTATAAAATAGTACTGGCCCAGAAATTAATTCATGTTTGGGAAACTCTTAGAACAAGACTGGCACATAGCAATTACTCAGTAAAATGTTTGCTGCTGGTGGTTTATTCTTGGTGTGATATTTAGGCTTCTGACTACATTTTGTGCATTTTTGTCCATCTCAGAAGTAGCAGAAGTAGTTCATGGTAGTTAGAAGTAGTTAACAATAGTGAATTAGGGGACATGGGTAGAGTTCTCACCACATTGCCTTCTTGATTTACAGGATCTCATTGTTCCTCACATCTGCTCTGTACCATTGATTCCGTTACTATCTTCACATTATTGATCAGGATGCAGGGGCTCAGAGAGGTTAGGTAACCTGCCCAAGGTCACACACCTTGTAAGAATCGGACCCTGGCTGCAAAGCTTGTGCTCTAAATCACTGTTTTCCCATCACCTTGTCTTATATTTTGTGTTCTCCTGCATGTGCCCAAGAGACCCATTGGCCTTTGCTTTCCCTGGCATTCCTCCTGTGGGTCAGAGTTCCTCTTCATGAGATGCTTGAATGCTCTACCAAAGGGATAGTCCAGGAATTCCTCAATCTGTGTCCCCAAAGCAGAGACCAAGCTACCTCCCAGTCTGGTGGGAGCCCCCCACACCCACTGATGTGATGGATCAGGCAGTGGGAGGCTCATCAAATGCTGCCTGTTGATGGCAGAAGGTTTTCAGAAATGTAAAGCCATTATATGGCTTGCAATTAAAGGTATAATGGGAATTATAAGATTAATAATTAACTTCCTGTTTGTAGTACAGTGTCTAGGCGAACAGTTCATCAGCATCTATGAAAGTACCCCCTCCCCATAGGCTCAGGGCCTGGTAAGAGGGGCTCCTCTGCTTCCTGTTAGGTACAGATTGTCAGTGCATCTCACAGCCAGGACAATGCCTGGCTCTGTGCTGGGGGCTTCAACAAATAAAGATAACTCAGCTGTCAAGTGTGCAAGGACGTTGTTTCGGGGCCCTTGGAAAGAGACGCCAGAGGGCTCTAACAGAGGGCCCTAGAAGCTTATGTGCTTTAGCCCAAGAGCAAGGAGAACCAAAGGGCAGAGGTGCAATCAGATTTGCTGTTAGAAAAACTACTCTGTTTGCAGGGTGGGAGCAATGAGGGGCAGAGGCCAAGAGTAGTCCTCCGAGACCTGGCTGGCCCAAGAGAAGGCTGGTGGTGGCCGGCCCCATGATCGGAGGCAAATGGGCAGACTCAGGATAGGTTCACAAGGCCCTAGTTCTAGTGTTGTTGTTTGGGAGGTAGGGAGGGAGTGATGGTGAGGGGGGATGGCCCCTGCCTTCAGCCTGAAGGATTTAGTGGGCCTTCCCAGGTGGGAATGTCTGGTCCTCATGTGAGAAGGAAGAGAGGTTAATTTAGAAGAGTTACAGCATTAGCTCTCTGCATACTTCCCAGCAGAATAAGAACAACCTCTTTATAGTTTTATATTTTTTAAAATAAATTTAGTATGTGTGTGTGTGTATATGTGTGTGTATACACATGCACAAACACACACATATGTGTTGTTGTTGACTATTGTATCGCCAGCCCCCAGAACAGTGCCTGGAACACAGCAGATATTCATGAAATATTTGTTGAGTGGATAGTAACAGTAATGGCTTTTCTTAGTTAAGATTATGCTCACAGTTCACTACTTTATGGGAGGACAGGCACTGAACAAACCATTTTGAACATCATAATTTGTGGGAGAAAATGTACACAGCATGATGAACAAGCTGGACTTTTGAGGAAAGGGCATTAAGCTGAGGGCTCTGAAGGGTGAGTAGGAGTTTGAGGAGAAGCAAGAACACAGCGAGTATGAGGACATAAAGTAAAAACATGGCCCATACTTGAAGAGGAGTACTATGGAGACACCTTGCTCTCAGGGTCAGCCAGGGCTGGGTGGGATTTGCTCTTAGCAACAGTATTAAGATTCTGGCCTTGATCCCGAGCCACAGTGGGGAGGAGGGGCAGGCAGGAGGAGTGCCTCCTTGCCCAGGTGGAGCTACAATGTCTTACGGGGTTATAGCACGTGGGCACCAGTTTGATCCTCAGGCCAGGGACACCCTTGAGCTCAGACTGTGATATATCCAAGCTTTCCTCTTCGAGTTCTTCCTGCTGTCCTGTTGTTCTCAAGGTTTCAGCCCTAGTCTGAGCACCTGCTCCGTGCCAGCCGCTCTGCTGGGTCCTTTGTGCAGAGTAAACCCCATGATCCTCCCGCGAGGATTATTGCCATTATCTTCACTTTGCGGCAGCCAACGTGTAGAGACTCAACCAGGTTCGCTGTTCTAGAAGGCTCCAGAGCTGAACGGGGTCCAGTGCCCATGGCCCCCTCCCCTTCGTGGCCTGGCTATCCCACTCTCCCCCTGCTCTGCTGGTGGCCTCTCTCAGGAGGTATTCTCCCCACTGCCTCTGGGATCCATGCTGAGCCTTGCAGGTCTCAGCTCGTAGATGGCAGGGAGCCAGAGCAGCTGCTCTTCCCACTTGAGCATGAGGCACTTAGGAAGCTCTCTGAGATGCTCCGGTTTTCCTGCTGTATTTGCCCGGCCTCCAGGTGATCCGGCTTTCAGTGGGGGATCTCTTGCCTTTTGACACAAGGGAATTACCAATAATGAGACTGGAAGCAGCGGCGGTCGCGTTGGAGAGCTCATTTGGGGCTTCGAACCTTGCTTGCCCTTGGATGAGGGCAACCTGCGTCAGAACCTTCTCAAACACGGGAGAGTCGGTATTTACATCGGGTGAGGGTTTCGTATGTAGAGCGGAGAGCTGCCTGGCCATGTCCTCTGGGGCCGCAGAGCCCGCGGATCTGTGAAATGCCTACTTCTAGTTGCCTTGTGGCCGGAGGGCATTCTACAAAAGCAAAAGAGGGTATCTGACTGCATTTTGGTGCTTACTTAGTGAGTGCAAATGCTGTCCCTGTTATTGAGAATGCTTTGCCTTTTTCCACCCCCCAGCTCTTTATTAATAGGGTCAACTATACAGGACATAAAATTTGTGATCTTAACCGTTTTTTAACTGTATAGTTCAGTAGTGCTATGGTGATTGGCCTTTTGAAATCCAGAGAAGAAACCCTGAATTTAGCTTGTGCAAGGAGATAAAAACAAGCATGTATTACTTCCTTGACCATCCTGGACTACTAATGACATTGGACTGCTTACCCGTGTTTGGGTCATGTATTCCAGTTTGCACACAGTCTGTCTCACATTTCGCCTGCCTGACCCCCATCTGGGGAGTGAGCTGGAGAGGATGAGGTTCCCCGGGAGTCCGAGGCGCCAAGCCGCTGCCTTTCTAGCATGTTCTAGTGCCATCTAGTGTCTCTGGGGCCCTTCGCCGGACGAGTGAAGGGTGTGGGATTTCTCCGGCCTCCCCCGTGGTGGCTTTCTAAACCCAAAAGGCTTTAAAAGAGCACCGAGGAGATGTCTGTCTTTTGAGACCCGCGGTATTTTTTTCCAGCTCTGATCTTGGAAGCTTGCTGCTGAAATCCGTTTCGTTAATAGTCAGATCAGTTTGTCCCTTTGAAGCTCAGACAGGGTGAGATTAATATGAACCTGATATGAGGCTTATTAAGCATCAATTTCGTGAACCTATTTATAGAGGAGAGTTAAAGACAGACAATATGGAGGAGGGGCCCCTTGCCAAGCCGACCTGCTCATTGGAAAATGCGACGCAGTCACCAGTTTTTGTGCAAAAGATGAGAAAAAAGAAAAAGTGTGTGAGTGAGACCCACGCACATGCTTTGATGATGTGTGGTTTTCTAACAGCAGTCATAAGAGGAGGAATGCAATGTAGCTACACGTGTGTAATTCTATGTGCCCAGCAACCTTCTAAGTGCTCTATAGTTTAAATTACTTAATCCTCATGACAGCCCAAAAGGAGTGTTATTATTCGCCCATTTTATAGATGGGGAAACCGAGGCACAGAATGGTTAAGTCATTCAGCAAAGGTCACAGAATCACAGTCAGTGTGTTGTGATGGAGACATTTCTAAGGGCTTGGTGACACTTGGGTTTTAGTGAGGGTCTCAGGTCTTGGCACTCTTCCCTTGTCCTTTGCTCTTTGGCTAGCTTCTGTCAGTGGCTGTGGTCTCTCCTGCCCACGTGTCCTTGCTGGCCGGAGCCCCTCACAGCCCCAGGCCCAGGGAGGGCCCAGGCGGCACTGGTGTGAAGCTTGCTGGGGGTCAGGGGCTTGTTTGAAGGAGTTTCTAAGTAGAAAGCTGTGAGTGGCTGCCTGTATGTGGAGGACAGGTCACTGATTTAGAGTCAGCAGCTCTGACTCCTGTCCTTGGCTTGTTCCTTACCTACCAGGTGACCATGGGCAAGTAATTTCCCCTCCCATGCCTCAGCTCCTCCCTTTGGGGGCATAATGGAATGAGTTTGGTGGTGGGGTGTTGTTTGTCAGGGTGCCTGACATGATGCTTACGATGGCCTCTTGTCCGGTCTCTGACATGTGTGCCTTAAATCCAGCTGTTTACATCCAGCCCCCTTCCCAAAAAAACCCAAAACCCACTCCAATTAAAAAACAGGCAGAGATGGGGCGCCTGGGTGGCTCAGTTGGTTAAGCGACTGTCTTCGGCTCAGGTCATGATCCCGGAGACCCGGGATCGAACCCTGCATCGGGCTTCCTGCTTGACAGGAAGCCTGCTTCTCCCTCTCTCACTCCCCCTGCTTGTGTTCCCTCTCTAGCTGTGTTTCTCTCTGTCAAATAAATAAAATTAAAAAAAACAAACAAACAGGCAGAGGACCTGAGTAGCAGTTTTTCCAAAGAGGACATACAGATGGCCAACAGACACATGAAAAGATGCTTAACATCACTAATTATCAAGGAAATGCAAATCCAGACCACACGAGGGTATCACCTCACCCCAGTCAGAATGGTTGGTATCAAAAAGACAAGAAGTACCAAGTTGGCAAGAAGGTGAAGAAAGGAGACCCCTCGTGCGCTCTCGGTGGGAATGTGAACTGGCACAGCCACTGTGGAAAGTAGTGTGGGGTGTCCTCAAAAAGTTAGAGATAGAAATACAGCATGATTCAGGATTTCCACCACTGGGTATTTACTCAAAGAAAACATTAATTTGAAGAGACACATGCACCCTATAGCAGTTTACTTACAACAGCCGAGATATGGAAGCAGCCCAGGGGTTCGTCAAGAGATGAATGGGTAAAGATCTGGAATAAATACAATGGAATATTACTAAGCCATAAAAAAGAATGAGATCTTTTTGTAAAAACACGAATTAAGTTAGTCAGAGAAAGACAGATGTCCTATGTTTTCACTTCTCTGTGGAACAAAAAAAAAAAAAAAGAGAGATGAGCAAACAAAAAATAGACTCAAATACAGAGAACAAACCATAGTTGCCAGAAGGTGGGGGTTGGTGACGGGGATCAGAGGAACAAACTTCCCTGAGGGAAACCTGAGGAAAATTGGATTAAGAGTTATTTGAGAGACAAAAAAACAAATAAAGGGGATTAAGATGTACAGACTTCCAGTTGCAGAGTAAATAAGTCAGGGAGATAAAAAGTACAGCGGGATATATAGTCTATAATATTGTAATACTGTATGGTGAGCGATACACTTACCTCAAAGAGCCCTGAATAATGTATAGACTTGCTGAATCACTATATAATACAACCGAGACTAGTAACATTGTGTGTCAACTATGCTTCACTGATAAAATTTTTAAAAATTTTACCTTTGTTTACTTTTGATCTGGAAAGTGACACTTCCATTACCTCTCCACCCAGGTACTTCTGGTCTCTCCTCCTGAGCCATACATGTCCTCTGCCCCCCAAAAGGGCTGATTCCTTTTGCTACATTGGAGGACAGAATGGTCCAGCTCTGGCTGGACATGAGTTCTTAATGTCTGTCCTAGTGGAAGAACTGAGAGCTGAGAGGGTTGGCTTTATCAGCTCCTCTCCTCTTTCTGATCTCTGTACACATAAATGTATACGTACGGACATAAATACACACACGCATACGAATGCTGGATCCTTGTGGACCAAGTATAATAGGACTGGTCCAGGACATCAGACATGTGGGTGAATGACCAGACTCTGGGGAACAGATTGTGTTTGTCTGTACGTTTCCTCCTACAATGCAAAATCATGCTATCAGCATGTTAGGAAACAGTGAGGAGGGAGAACCTGAGAGATTTCCTGCACACAGGGGCTGATAAATCGAAACACGTTATGCAGCTCCCATTACTGCCATGTAAGTTGTGTGACGTGTCATTGCTAGTCTCCTTCATATGCAGCGTGTGTTGCAGGTGAACTCACAATATTAATAAGCAGTCTCTTAGGTTCCTGTAAAAACTGGGTTCTCCCACTCCTATTTTCCATCAGGGGCCAGGCTGCCCCATCCCACGTCCTCACCCAAGGGGTGTGTTGTCTTGGCGCATCTGAAGGAATCGATCTCTTAATCCGAAGGTGTGAAGCCGTGAGAGGGAATTTTACAGATCATCTTAAGGCAGTGGGGTCCCTTCTCAGATCAGAGAGGAGGCCACGGTGTAGATGTTTACGTGCACGCCGGCTTTCAGTTGAATGGTAGGAATCACAGGGGGAGCGGTGACACGGGGCATCTGCGGTTGCCCCTCTTGGAGAAATGGGATCCCCCTTGCATTCCCTGCGGGAATTCCCTGGCCTCTCCCATATGCTTGGAAAAATCTGTCATCTGGCCCTTGCGGGAAGGAGAGCTCCCAGTGGGCAAGGTAGGGGGTGGGTTGCCAGGGCATTCTGGGTCCCTGGGAGGGCAGCTGCTGCAGAATTTAAGTAGAGGGGAGACACAAATTACTCAGTCTCCTCCCCTCTCTCCTCGTTTGGTCCTTCTCTCTCTCCCTCCCTGCTGGAGATGCCTCAGAGTAAGAGTGCTGCCCAGAGGAGGGAGGGTGCAAAGCAAGGGTTCGGAGGGTTCGAAGCCCCAAGCCCCTAGGCTTCCTCCTTCTTTTGACTCCGCCCCAAGGTGCAGGGTCTCCACTTGGCTGTTGAAATCCTGTGACCACAAGGTTTCCTGTTGCTCATCCTGGAACCAGCTCACCTGGACAAAGCCAGAAGTCCGGGGAAATGTCTGGGGCACATTGTGCCTGTGTCCTTCCAGTTCTGAGCCTTCTGACCCGTGGGAGGCTCCTTGTAGCCTCTGCCCTTCCTCAGGTGGAGTCTGGGACGGTCCAACAGTCGCCACTTGGGGCCTCTTTTCATTCACCTGAGTGTCTAACATTGCTAGCTTCTATGCCCTCTCCTACCCCACACCCCAGAAAAGTGCTGTGATTTAAGAAGTATGATTTCAAAAAAAAAATTCAATAATTTTCTCTGTCCTGTTGCACTTGGGTGCTTTAGAAGTCCCTAAGTGGGGCGGGGGTGCAGGGGTCAAGTCTGAGGTTTCCCAAAGTATTTGATCCCAGATCACAGAATTCTTTCTTTTTGTTACATCTCGTGGCTTGACGCCGCCGAAAGTCCAACTCCCAAAAACTTCCTCGCGTCGTCTGTTCAGGATAAGACACTCCTTCCCTGGCACCCAGCTCATCTCCTGTGCCCACAAGCCCCGTGCCCATGGCAGTTTGCCTGCATGGATGGGAGCTGCAGCAAGCGAGTTGACTGCTCTTAGGACAAACTGAGGCCCGACGCCCCGAGCACCTACTCTGTACCCAGTAATTCGCTTGCACTCTTGCATATTCACAACAACCCCGCCCCGTAGACAGGCCACATTATCCTTTTTCACAGATGTCCCCACCGGTGGACCGAGGGGCAAACCAAGTTACCCAAAGACCTATAGCTAATAGACGGTAGAGCCAGTCTTCTGCAGAAATGTTAGGAAGAATCCATGGAGCACAATGAAGCCGTGCTGAGCCTCGGGTATCCCTGATGTGTGGCCAGGGAGCAAGGCTCGGGGACAGGGCCATTCTCGGGCTGCGTATGCAGGGGAGGGAGTTTCGGAAGGCCCAGCACCCAGCTCTAGCAGCCCGAATGGAAAACTGTAATAACAGCAAGTTCGTCCTCTGCAGTCAGCCTGAATCACTTAAATTGGCTTCCAGGAGGGCGTAAGGTTTGTGAGAAGAGTTCGGCAGAGCTAAGCTGGTATTCATAAATGCCCAGTGCCCACAGACAGCACTGTAGATCAATACAATATATGCTTCAAATTCACATGATAAATGAGTACCATTAGGACCTAATTAGCAAGACTCATATTTTGAATGGGTAAATAATAATTCCACCCCATAATCCTAGACCACTTCTTGAAAAATGCTGTTAATGCTGCTCGTCCCTGCTGTAAGATGAAGGCATGGAGGGAAAAGAACCATTTACGTATTTATTTGCTCCAGTGAAGAGTAAGCTCTTGTCTATATTCACAGACTTCTGTAGCTCAGCTGGCCTCATTATTCTTTAAGGTTAAATAACATTAAAGTGTTCTTACTCAAGAGGAAAAAAAATGCTGGACTGTGTCTGGAGGGTGGAATTTACTGGGCATAAGGAACTTGGGGGGCTGCCCCCTCCCCGTTTAACCTTCCATGTTTGAGCAGCATCAGCCTGAGTCCTGGACGAAAAGTGAGGGCATTGACTTCCCGGCTGGCCATGACCCCAGCTGGCTGCCCACTGCCAGGGACCAGCACTGTGGGGACAGAGGATGGGCCCTGGAGCCACAGATGGGCCCTGGAGCCACAGAGACCTGGGTTCAAATCCTGGCTCTCAACTTTTGTAATCTTTCTGAAAAGCAAGTGAGTGAGGGTGGTCATAGTACCTATTTCCTTGGGAGCCTGGAAGGATTAGTGAGATCATCTGTGATGTGAGACAGTGTGGTGACACCTGACGCTGGACTTATGCCACATTCGCTTTTCATCGATGGTTTTTCTCGACCTCAGGTTCATCTTCTGTATGGTGAAGTGATCAGACTGTATCATGGGTCCCCAAAATGGGGCCCTCAGATTCCCAGGGTTCCATAGACATATCAGTGGGGGCAGTCCACCTGGCATTTTTAGTTTGAACTAGAAATGCTTAATTTTTTTTTTTTTTGCTCTTGCCTGGACCCTTGGCAGCCTCCTAGCAACACCTGTCGCCTCATGCTGATCAGAGGCTTGAATGGGCAGTTTCATTTGCTCCTGGTTAATAATAAAAATGGGAATCCGATGAATGAGGACTGAGGACTTGATCACTGCATCGTGCTAATAGCAAGATTGCCCCCTTACATCTTACTTGAAAAGTGTGTGTGGCCCAGAAGGTGGCTGCTGTCAGGACATGGGGTCCTTGGGGTGGGGTGGGGGCTGGGCACTAAAGACGAGTCCGTGATGGTGGGAGGTTTGGAACCCATGGTCTGGCTCGTGTTTTCCACTGAGCCTTCTCTGGGTTGGTGAATCCAGCTGCCCTCTGACCTCGGGTCATTACTTTTACTAGAAGTGATGACCATGTTTACCTTTTGCACACGCGCCTGTTCTCTCCTCTCCCGCCCATTATCCCCCAGCTTGTGGCCTTGCCTTGAGCTGAATAAATGTCCTTAGAACCTCGGGAAAATGCTACATGCATATCTTCTCCCTGCTCTAGAACACCTTTCTCCATCCTGTGCCCTAACACAGGGCTCCCCAACCTCCGGACTGCTGACACTCGGGGAGGCTAATTCTTCATCGTGGGTGGTCTAGCAGCACCCCCAAGCTCCATGCTGGGTGCCAGTGGAGGCTCAAGTCATGACAACCACAAATGTCTCTGAGACGTTTCCAAGTGTCCCTGGGGTGCCAGACCCAGCTAAGCACTTCACCGTCTCCACAAAGAGTTCATTTCTAGCCCACAGAATTCACCAGTAAGTTCTAGATGATCCCAGCTTTAGTCCATGCATGTCTTCATGTTGTGTCTCCATCCAGGAGCTGGTGCACATCTTAACTTCTCCATCTCCCCACAGAGCCGCTCCTTGTGATAACATTGATATTTTTTTACAAGGGTCTCATGGCTTGCCTGTGGTTACCATGAATTGAGTGCCTGATATTTTCCAATCACTTCTTGTATATTTTGTCCTCAATTCTTACAACAGCCAACATTTTTACAGGGAGGGTGTCTGAGGCTCAGAGATGGTAGGTCACTTACTGGTAGTCACACAGCTGATGAACGGAAGCCTGTTCGTTCCACTGAACTACAGCCTTACCAGTTGAGGGAGGGCAGGGGTTAGGAGATTCTCCCTGACTGGTGTTTAAATTGTCTCGAGGAGATGAGAGTGAAGGGAGCAGGGAGTGCCCTTTGTGAGTGGATACAAGAGCTAGTGCAGAAAGAACAGGTGAGATCCTCTCTTCTCCCCAAAGCCTTGGCTGCAGGAAGCCAGCGAGAACGACAGGATGCTCTCTAGTAGTAGAGGAGGGCACAGGCTGGTTTTTGGTGCCGCAGCTCTGACGGCTGAGTCAGGAGTGGGGTCAGCCCAACAGCCTTAGAAGTGCTCTGGAAAGTGACAGATCTCTTATTGGGCTAAGCGCCATGCCAGGGAAAAGTAAACATTCCCTCTGGCAGCTGGGAAAAGAGGAGTCAGTAATGGTGAGCAAGAGAAGAGGAGTGATAGGTTTTGCTTGGGAAAGCTGTGTCTATTACCTCCGAATGTGGCTTACTTGTTCTTAGCAAAGGCAGTTCACTGAAGAGGAAAGCCTAGAAGGAGAAGGTCACGCATTTCAGGAGACAGGGCAGAGCAGATGCGAACAGTGAGGGTCCCTTGTCACACTGGAGTAAATCTCGCCATGTTTCTGAAAGGATGTGATTAAGGATTTTCTTGTCGTCATTGTTTCTCATGGTGAAAAAATTCCAGATGATCTAAACGTCCATCAGTAGAAGATTCGACAAATCCTATGGTGAAGTCCCATGCAGTTCTTGAATTTTTTGAAAAAAAGGAAGGTGTCAATCAGTAATGTGATAATAATACAACTTGTGTGCACTTTAAAAAAAAAAGTGGCAAATCAGTGCTATCTATTGACCAGAGATAAAAATGTGTATGCAAAAGTAGTTAAAAATGGGCTTTAAAGTTGCAAAACAGACTCAAGAAATTGATGACGTGGAGCCAGCAGGTGGGGGATGGACAGACAAAGTAATTGAGAGGCTGCATAAGGAGGCTTTTGGAAATTTTTTGAATAAATGGAAAGTGACAAATGCTAGCTATTTATTCCAAATACGGTTGGTTAAAAATATACACACATATTTATTTTTTAAATTTTTTCTGTATATATTTTTCTTTTTTTTTCTTTTCTTTTAGTTTTTATACTTAAATAAGGAACAATGTTTGAAAGGAGAAACAATAGGTGCTGATCTAGAGAGAAGGGCAGAGGGTGAGTGGCCCAGTGAACCCATGACTCCATTTCTCATCCAAGGCAAAAGTTTCCCCCCAAATATGTAAACAACCCTCACATTGCACCTGTAGCCATTGTCTGCCCTTTCAAATATCTGGGTCTCTATGAAAGGACCAAGGAGAAAGGCCAGAATAAAAACAAAAGGGAACCAAACCAAAACACTATCCTCTAGAGTAACAAAAAACCCAAACCCTTTGTATATTTTTTTAGAATCTCCACCCCAAAAGGAGATAGGTGCGTTTTACCAGCCTTGCCTTTGAGCTGGGCTGTCCTGAAGGTCTGATGGTGTGAAGAGATGTGGTAATGTTCTCTCTGCTAAGGATGCAAGGCGAAGGTAGGGTAGTGTTTCTTTAATAAGAATTATCACGTATTGGGCTTTTCGTTGGTCCTTGGCTAAGTGGTAGCTTGTAGCTTTGGAGGCCTTGGGAGGATTTGCAGTGATTTACACTCTCCATCCCTTAAAGTTCATGTTCGTTTGTTTTGTAAAAGCTCCCGGGAGCACACAGCCAAGGTAAAAGTAAAGAGAAAGCAAGGATGGGATTTTGATGTGCGTTCTGGAAGGCTGGGGGAGGATGTAGGAGACGGGATGCTTCCCTCCAGGAAAACGGAGACAGCTGTCCTGAGGTCCCAGGGTTCTCGCTCCCCAGCGGTCATGCACTCCAGGACAGACCCGGTAGAGGCAGTTAGGACGTGCTCGTTGGGCTGCAGGATATATGGTGCCTGGAGTTCAAGGGCAAGGGGAGTTTGGAAGGCTGGGGCATAAAGGGAGCAGGGACAGTGGAGGAGGGGATGTTTGCTGACCCATGTAGATGAAGGGCAGAATCAGATAGTGGTTTCTGTGACAACACGGTGGCCATCACCCCGGACAGAGGAGAGACAGGCAGGGTCTGCACAGAGCTCCTCCTTTTACCTGAAAAGGTGCTCAGTTGGAGCCAGCAGGGCCTGGGGAGTGGGCAGCCCTGGGCCAAGCTGGGTAGAAGGCAGGCTGAGACCCGAGCATAGCTTCATCTGCATTTCTGAAGGCAGTAAATTCTCACCAGTTCTCACCGAGGCTGCAGTATTGATTCGCTCTGTGAAATTGCAGCATCAGTGATTTTTTTTTTTTTTTTGAGCCATACGATTGGGACCTTTCCTTGAATCTCAGATAGGAAGTGCAGAAGCTAATTTGTTCCGTTTTCTGAGAAAAATAAATCTCAGTTGCTTGCTCCCAGCCCATCACTCTGTGGGGAGCCCCCCCCCACAGTGCTCGGAGCTGGGGGGGCGGTTCTGAGCAGACAGCGCCCACACTCGCCACCGCCCCCCCCGCCCCGGGCCTTCTGTCAGAGTGGCTCTGAGCTCAGGAACACCCTGAGCCTTTCTCTGCTGTTTGTTCGTGGACAAAAGGGTGGGCTGTCATCTAGACCTCCTTCAGATGGGGCGCCTGGGTGGCTCAGTCAATTAAGCATCTGCCTTTGGCTCAGGTCATGGTCCCGGAGTCCTGGGATCGAGCCCCGAATCAGGCTCCCTGCTCGGCGGGAAGCCTGCTTCTCCCTCTCTCACTCCCCCTGCTTGTGTTCCCTCTCTAGCTGTGTTTCCCTCTGTCAAATAAATAAATAAAATGTTTAAAAAAAAAAAAAAAGACCCCCTTCAGACGTTCCCTGCTGGATTTGTTAAGTGAGCTCCAGAAGCGCTCGATGCAAGAAAATCCATCTGTCTGCGCAGCTCTGTAATTCTGCTGTCTGTAATCGTAATCATGTTCGGTTTAATAGCTGGTGCTCAAGGCTCGAGGTGGAAATCTTAGTAGTACAGCTTGTTCACCTGCCTCCTTTAAATGTAGCTCATCATTAACTCAGAATGCTGGCCATACAACCTTCCGTCAGAGCTGATGGGGACTTGTTTACTTGACGTTGGCCCCTTTTCTCACCACACCTGGAGTCATAGGTACAAATGTCCCCAGGAGGCTGAGAGGTGGTATGGCTGACCCAGGGGAGGGGAGGGGGACCCAGGCGCACGGGAGGGCACATGCTCCGTGAAAGGCAAGCCCCAGCTCTGGTCCAGCCAGGCACTGCCATGGAGGAGGGCACTTGCTCTGAGTATCTCTTCCAGCTTATCAAAAGGGCTCAGAGATTGGACTCTTTCTGTAAAGGCTCTTGATTTTTAAAGGCTGGGAATGGAAATTCAAAGTCTTTTGAACACATGGTACAGTCACATGAAAACCCAGCCTCCAGGCTCATATAACTGCAGAGGGGAAAAGGCCAGATGACCCCACTGGGATTTGAATACCATTGAAAAAGGAGCTGAATTTGTGCAACCTTTCCATGAATACACACAAAAAGTATTTAGCAAGTACCTCCCATGTGGTTGTTACTGGGCTGAGTGCTTGACATTACAGATTCATAGCCAGCAGTGAGGTGGGTAGGATTTGAATACCATTGAAAAAGGAGCCGAATTTGTGCAGCCTTTTCATGAATACACACAAAAAGTATTTAGTAACATCTCCCGTGTGGTGGTTACTGGGCTGAGTGCTTGACATTACAGATTCATAGCCAGCAGTGAGGTGGGTAGGATTCCAGATGGAGAAACTGAGTCTCAGCTTGGGGAAGCACTTAGCTTTGAAGCACAGGAGTGATCAAAACCTGTGTCCAAACCCTGCTGTCTTCCAAAGCCTGTGCCCCAGCCACCACCCCTGCCTCTCGCAGCCTTGCCTCTCCTGTCTGAAAGTCACAAAGCATCCTCTGGCCTGAGAAAGGAATCACAAGTTTATTTCTGTTTTGTTTTGGGGTTTTTGTTGTTGTTGTTGTTGTTGTTGTTGTTTTTAAAGTGGGCACTGTGCCCAGTGTAGGGCTTGAACTAACAACCCTGAGATGATCAACAGTCACATGTTCTACCAACTGAACCAGCTGGGAGCACCCCTCCAACTCACCTGAAAGACAACCAAGCCTGGGGCCCCCCTACCCCGTTAGTAGCCTGTGGCTCTAAATAAGAAACCACCAGAGGTTGGAACGTCTAGCTGATGTGGCTTTAACCTTTCCACCTTCCCACTGGGCTTGGCAGACCTTCTGCAGAAGATGAATTTTCCAGAAGACTTGGCTGTTATTGTTAGCCCAGAAGTGACCTCATGGGGTAGAACAGTCCAGTAGCTGGGAACAGTGTCTTTTGCTGTTCCCTGTTGGAGTCTAGAGAGGATGCCACTGGAAGAGGAGAAATGGGCATAAAAACCGTGTGTCCCAGCCCCCGTGAAAGCCTCTGTTGGCATGGGCTGTCATAACACAACACCCAGGTTGTAAGACTCAACAACAGAAATTTACATTTTCCCAGTTCTGGAGGTAAGGCATCCAAGATCACAGTTGAGTTTCTCCTGAGGCCCTTGTCCTCGGCTTAGAGATGGCTGCCTTCTCTCTCTGTCCTCACGTGGTCTTCCTTCAGTGTGTGTGTGTCTGATGTTTTTTTCCTGTGTGCCCAAATTTCCTCTTTTTAAAGGACACCAGTCGAACGGATTAGGGCGCAGCTAAAAACTTCATTTTAACTTAACCACCCCTTAAAGACCTTAGTCTCCAAATATGGTTACATTCTGGGGTGCTGGGGGTTAGGACTTCAACATGTGGATTTGAAGTGCGGGTGGGGACACAATTCAGTCATAGCAACTAGGTAAATCGCCAAATGGACAAGAGCTGGTAAGAAGCACCAAGGGACCCAAGTTTGTGTTCAGACTCAGCCACCAGGTCCATTTGTTGATCACCCTCCAGTTGCTCATTTGTATAACGTCCCCAGTGCTCTCACCTCCCCGAATTATTTTGAAGATGAAGCGTCCAGAGAGTAAGAATCATAACGTGGTAGCAAGATTTTGCTGTTAGCAAATCATTCATGGTAGGATGGCACATTGCCTGTGCATTTTTAGTAACTTTTTCTCCCTTGACTAAAGTAATAATCCACATCCACTGTCATGTGCTTCAGCATCACTGAAATAGAGTTCTGTAAGCTGCTTCTGCTCGCCTTAGTGTATTGGTTTCCCAGGGCTGCCATAAGTGGCCATAACTTAGTAGCTTAAAATAACAGAGATGTGTTCTTTCACAGTTCTGGAGGCTAGAAGTCCAAAGTCAAAGTGTCATCAGGATTGGTTCCTTCCAGGGACCATGAGGGAAAATTTGTTCCTTGCCTGTCTCGTATCTTCTGGTGGCTTCCAGAAATCTTCGGTATTGCTTAGCTTGTCGACACATTGCTCTTTGCTTCCATCTTTATCTGCCCTTCTTTCTTATGTGTCTCTGTGCCTCACATCTCCCATCTCTACTCTCATAGGGACTCCACTCAGTGCATGGAGGGCCTGCCCTAAATCCCACTCGGTTACATCTTCAGAGATCTACTTCCAAATAAGGTCACATTCATAGGGACCAGGGGTTAGGACTCGGACATAAATTTTAGGGGGCGCTGTTCAGCCCATTACACATTGTATTACAGGCATTTTCTCAAGTCATTAAAAATTCCTCACAATATACATTTGTTCCAAATACTCCATCATATGACTGTGGTCTAATTGACTTATCACTATAGTTTATTTCATCCCAGGCTCCTGGGACTCTGACCTCTCCCAGCCCTGCAGAGCAGTCCCCAGCTTCCCGAGGGCCCTATGGGGTTGCAAGCATGAGCTGCCAGTTTGAGGCTGTAGAGCCCGTTCTTTTACTACTTTTCCTTGTTCCCCATTAATATTTTATTTCTTTTCCCTCTTCTGTAAGTGATACAAGCTGGTATAGGGATTCTATAAAACACAGAAAAGCAAAAAGAGAACTATAAATTGGGGAAGCAGCGATGACGTATGTGCTCTTGTCTCCCACCCCTGTGTGGTTCATGCTTGAACTCCTCCCCCATCATTTCAGGGCTTTATGAGGAAGGGGGGCAGTGCGTGTGGATGCTTCACACCCCACCCCCATCCTGGTGCACTCAGTCTGTATTTCCTCTCTGCATTTCTGTGCTGACTCTGGGGGCATCGCTCTTCATTTCGTGGTAGATCTAGCCTTTCTGCTCCTTAGCTGGGATGTTGGGACCTGTATTATTTTTCTCTTACTGCCTACTTTGGGGACATCCTTCTGACAGTTATATTTACTGGTAGAACCAGAGGGAAGGTGTGAGTCTGATAGTGGTTGTGATGAGAAGCGTGTAGAAGCGAAGGGGCTGGTGGTCTAAGTGGAGGTCTGAGAGATGGCCAGCAGCAGGAGGGTGATGGGGCCATCTTAGGATTTTCCGATCTCTTGGACTCTGGGTCCTGGTGACCTTTTGGCCCTTGCATCAGTGGGGGAGCTGCCTGGGACGACTCCATTCCAGCAAGTCTCCCGAACCTTATTCCAGGTTCTGAGGGACGTGGAGCATTCACTTGTCTTCTGCTGCCCACACATCAACAGCCCAGTGAAGAATGGGTCCCTCTGGCTCAAGTAGGCAGACAGTGTTTGTTATGAATTGAAATAACATTTTATCTTAAAGCTTTTTTAATAGATTGTGGTGGTAGGTGCTCTAGAAGGGGCAACTGAAATCAGCAAAATGGATCCTCATTTTTGCCTCCCCTTAGTCATCCATTCAGCTAGCATTGTTGGCACCTCCCATGAACTGTTCCCCATGTTGTGCACTGGGATTGTAAAGAGAAATAAGATGTGGGCCCTCAAGAAACTCAGAGCCTACAAAGAGGAACAGACCAAGGCCAACTGGGGAGTTCTGTTGAGTACCAATGAAGATAAGGGGAGTATTTAACCCTGTTGGGAGGGCCAGAGAGGGTGGGCTTTCTGCAGGCTTCTTGGCAGTGAGCAGGCTTTCAGGACTGGGTGGAGAGAGAAGACACAATGTCAACAGACTCTGTACAGAAATAAGGAGATGAAATCTCAAATCATATCTATAAGAGAATGGAAAGAGCCTAGAAAAGCAAATGCAGAAACTGCTCTAGATAAAATGAAGTTGCCAAAAAGCAAAAGGGAAAGAGAGAGGAAAGTATCAGCATGTGGTAAATAGAAAGGAAAGGACAGAATAACCCAGTTTGGAAGGACCTAAAAAGACCAGTGATTCCAGAGACCCCATCTTGAGCTGGGCCACCGACCTTGCACAGCAGTGTCCAGGGCTGGTGAGAGGTGAGGACGAGAGGGAGTTTGAGTTTGATCCTGGCTCCTGATTACTTCTCACTAAAAATGTTGGGGCTGAGTGTCTACTTCTGCACTGGTGCTCAGGGGTCTGTGCCTGCAGTACTACCCTGCCCTGCCTCGCTCATCTCAGACAGTCGTGGGGAACAAAGCCATCACCTGGGACTCAGCCACTGGGCGTGAGGACATGAGCCTGCCTGGGGTGCCAAGTCAGATGCCATCTTTGTGGAGAGCAAGGGTTCTGAGGGGATCCCTGCACCTTTCTCCCCATGACCCCCCACATTGCTGAGTGAGAAGGTAAAGCCCTGCTTCATTTTTACAGGGTTGCTTTTCTGTGCATTAGGCCTGAGGGTGGGGGTGGGTGATGGAGTTGGGGAGTGCCATAGAGGAGGCAGAAAGAATGGGAGATCTTTCCATTCCCCAAAACTGCTTTCTTGAAATTGCCACCCGGGCTGCTGGTACAGATTGGTACCCAGAAACTGTGGTGTTACTTTCTCCAGGGAAGACCTATGCCGCCTCCTAGTGGCCATGTCTGCCTTAGACACCACCTATCCCAGGACTGAGAACATTATCTGCTGAGTGAATGAGGCATGACTGGGTCCTTTAAAAATGCCCTGTTGGAGCTGAATGCCCATGTGTCCTGCTTTCACAGTAGCTTCCTAATGGGGCTTCTGCAGAAGATCTCCAGTTGTTCCAGTTCTCATTCAGATGTCTTCTTTTGGTGAACTATAATCCTATCTGGGAATGACTTCTGAATTCCATCATTGCTCAGACAAATTAACGCTCTGCTGGGGTACAGACTCACACTAACACCGGTGACAGGAGGGGCCACTGTTCGCATCAGATACAGGACAGAGGCTCTGCTGGTCACGCTGCCAAGCCCTTTAGCCAGATCTGACCTGGGAGGTGGGTGCTGTCACCCCCATTTTACAGATGAGAAAACTGAGACTATACAGGTTAGGTTTCTTACCCAAAGCTATGTAGTCAGTAAGTGATGGGGGCTGGGCAGTCATGAACTCAGGTCTGTTTCCAAAGCCAGTATTCTTTCCATGACATTTGATTACCCTTCCAGTAGATGCTAAACCCTGTGTGAGGTCAGGGTCCCTATCTGATTCCTTTGTAATCTTCCCTCTTCTCCTTTGAGTTTAATAAATGTTCATTGGCCAAAACTGTTCATCCTGTTGAGTACCACTTATACAGTTGTAGAGACTTAGGCATTATTAGCATGGGTTCAAATGGATAGGTTAGGCTTTAAAATCAATAAATAGAGCTGAAAGAAGCAAAATATACAATTCCTCTCCTGCATAGCTTGGGACACCTTAATTCTGTTATCTTCTCTCAGTGGCATTACAAGGAAAGTCTGGATCATAAACTAAGGGACTGGGAGTGCTGAGAGTTTCTTAGACTTGACCCCAACTCCCACAGCTGGGTGACTCTGAGGAGCTGACCCCAGCGTGACCAAGGTCTGCAGTGTCATCTGTGGTTACCACCTTTCTTCCCTGGCCAGCCCATTAAACTCCCTATTGCTGAGCAAACTACAAAATGGCAGAACCAAGGAATGCTGACTTTCTAGACACCCCCTGAGGGAACTCAGACCACCTCAGAGGCTCACTGGGCCTAAAGTGTTTGCATAGACAGTGTGGTTTATGCTGGACACCCACTGTCCTTCTGGAAACCTGGAACTGTGGCACGTCCTAGGCAGAGAGTGCCTGTGTGCCCAGCCCCAGTTAAAACCCTGGGCAGTGGGTCTCTAATGAACTGCCCCATGAACAGTATTATCCATGTTGTTATAGCTCACTGCTAGGGGATTTAAGTAGACCTTGTGTGCCTCCACTAGAGATGACTTTTGAGGGGCGCCTGGGTCTCAACCAGTTAAGTGTCTGCCTTCGGCTCAGGTCACTATCCTGGGGTCCAGGGATTGATCCCCACATCGGGTGCTATGCTGCACAGGGAGTCTGCCTCTCCCTCCCTCTCATGCACTTTGTATCTCTCTCAAATGAATGAAATCTTAAAAAGAAAGAGCGAGCTTGCATCCGGTTTCCCGCAGACTTTACCCCATGGGCCTTTTCCATTGCTCAGTTTGCTTTCTGCCCTGTAATAAACTATAACCATGAGTACAGCTGAATGCCAAGTCCTCCAAGTCCTCCTAGTGAACTGTCACACCTGGGGATGGTCTAGGGGTCCCTCACTTAGAGACAAATGAGTTCTAAGTCCAGGGCACCATCAGACAACCTTTTCTCTTCTTAGGGAAGCATGGATTAGGGCTTGTGAATGAAGACTTTGGAGTCCTGCCCCCCCCCCAACACACCACCCAGTCCTGACTCCAGTCTTGACGCGTCATTTACTGTGTGTTCGGGGCAAGTTATCTCCCTGCTCTGAGCCTCCAGGTCCCCAGCAAAGGGGATATTCATACCTGAGGATTCAGTGAGATGCCAGGCCTAGAGGAGATGCCTGACCAGTGTGAGCTTTGTGAGTGTAGGAGCTCTGTGTTGTCCATGTTGTGTCCCCACTTCAGAGAACAGGGCCTCCTGGCAAGGAGACAACCCACAGTAAGTAGGTGTTGAGCTTATATTCCAAGAGTGCATACATGCCACTTCCCATTACCATGGGAAGTACATGGTTCCAGGTGGAACCAGAGGTTATTGTCCAGTGAGGTGTGTAAATTTCATGTGGGTTTCTGTGTGACTACTGGCTGACTTCTGGTTGTTATGGGAGAGAGTCTTCAATTGAATGCCTTGGGGGGTATCTCCACTTCACCCAGACCTCCTGCCCTGTGTGCTGGCTCATCTACTGAGACTTACCAGTGAGCCTCCTTCTCCCCACAGGGACCCTGAGGCCTCCCTCCATATTACTGTGGTTTCTCTATTTCTGGGTCAGCCTGTAAAGTTGTTGTAAATGTAGACCCAGTTAACAAGTATGTGATCTAATTAGCCAGTCTCTCATTTTCAATGGCTAAGTGGAACATCTCATCACAATCCCAGTGACCCATTTCCTAAATGCTCCCTTTCTGCTGTTTTTCTTCTCTGCTTCTTGAACAAAGGAGAAGGGAGGGCAATACCCATTTGCATACTTGTTTGCTCCAGTGGTTGGCAGCCATTCATCCCCCCAGCCTTGGGGAGTTTCTCTGGCTTGCTTTCCTGTTAATGTTTCTTTTACAAGATAAGTAATGTGGAGGTGTCATCAAAGACCAACAAGAGACTGGGCAGCCATGGGGAGGTGGGATTTACTGCCTCCCCAGCAGCACAAGGACACAGCTCCTCTTGAATTTTTAAACATTGGTGGGAGTTGCACCATCAGTAGGAGATGAGCCGGAGGGTAGCCAGTGCACGGGGAGGGGCTCAGACTGAGGGTCAGGAACCCCAGGTTCTGCTTCCATCTGCGCCACTCCGTTGTCACTGAGACTCTGCCTGTTCCTCTTCTACAAGTGAGGCATTGATCCAGAATGTTCCCTTACATTTCTGGCATTCTTTCAGAATGTCGGTTTTCAGGCAGAGTCCCAGTTTTGGTCTCTGAGAATCTCACACCCAAGTGCTGTGAAATGGGAAGAATGGGCCCAAGCTGCAGGGGAGGCAGAAGGCATAAATGGCCACTCTCACCTTTAGTGTACAAGAAAAGACAAGACCCCACATGGCACAGCCCAGGGGCTCTCAAGCCTCACCGATTTCTCCTGTGCTCAAGTAGCTTTCCTGAGGCCCTGCCTTTATAGCCCTGAATCTGGAATGCTATGCCTGTGGTCACCTAAATGTGGGAGATACCTACTCTTAGAAATCATGCAAGAGATTTGGAGAAATCCTGCTGAAAAGAAATCTGTTTAACCTTTTCTAACCAGTGTGTCCTGAACTGAACTGACCAAAGAACCCACCTCTGCCCTTCTGTGCAAACCCTTTCTGGAAGCTGCAGCTGGGCTCAAGCAGGTTACTTGGGCAGGAATCTGCTCTCTGTTTCACCGACCGTCCTGGTGAGAGAGCCTGTGTCAGACCATTAAAGACTCGTGCTTGTGGGGCTGGCTTATCAGAAGAGCATGTGAGTCTTGATCTCGGGGTCATGAGTTTGAGCCCCACGTTGGGTGTAGAGATTACTAAAAATAAATAAACTTTAAAAAAGCTAAATATTGGTGTTTCCTCCCCTCCCCACCCCTGCCCATATTCATATGTTTGAAACCATTATCTCAGTGCAATTATGTGAGGAAGTGGGGCCTTCAGGAGGTGATTGGGTCACGAGGGTGGAGCTCTCATGAATGGGATTAGTGCCCTCCTAAGAATAGGCCTGAGAGCCAACATTTTTCTCTTTTCTCCTGTGTGAGGATACATGAAAATGTAGCAGTCTGTAACGCAGAAGAGGATTCTCACCAGAATCCGGCATGTGGGCACCCTGATCTAGGAACTCCAGCCTCCAGAACCAACTTATAAACACGTTTCTATTATTCATAAGCTGCGTGGTCTGTGGTACTTTATTATAGCAGCCAACTGACTGAAGACCTCATTTGGGACCAAATTTTCCATGACAAACAAATGGATCACCAGCTGACCCCAAGCAGCTGCCCTGTGGCCTCTCACCGCACGGGCCTCCCTAGGTGCCAGTCCTGTCTTCAGGGTCAGTCTGTCTATGCTTCTTTCTCTCCCTTCTTTCCTCTTCCTCACGTCTGCACCCTTCCTCATTCCCTGTTCTTCTTCCTCCCTCTCCCTACCTGAGCTGGGAAACGGGTGGCCTCTGATCTCAGACCCATGAGTCTTCCGTGTCCAAACTGGTGTATTCGCCATCCTCTGGTTTCTCATTGATCAGGAATTAAGCGGTGGCTGACAGCTTCCTCAGAGTAGATCACAGCTGTCTAGGAAATCTGCTGATCTAGAAAGATTTTCAGATGTTGTTAACAACCCACAGTGCTTGCTGTCAGGTGTTTGCTTTTTTCAGCCCGCTCTTGGCACTGGCTGTGTGGTTCAGCCGCTCTGCTGTCTGTCCTTTCCGTGACATTCATTATTTATTCACGGTATTTGAAGCTATGCCTCACAATGTCACGAAGAATTCTAAATTATTTGAGTTTCTTCCTCTTTTGTTTAAAGAATTGTAATTTAAAACTCTGTTTTGAGACAACCCCGTTAAGTAGTAGCTCCGTTGACGTTTGCCTCTGCTCCTGAGTTCATTTTTGCTGCCTCTTTTCTCCCCAGTCTGGCTCCAGAGTTCAGAACAAGTCGGACTGGCGTCAGTACCTCGTTTTGTGACCCTGGACAGCTGTTTAATGTTTTTGAGCCTGGGTTTCTTCCTCTGCAAAATGGGCATGATAAAACCTACCTTGTGAATCGGTGGTAAGGATCAAATGAAAGATGCAGAGAATGTGGGGTACTTAGGACCTTCCGAGAGCATAGGTACTGGCAGGAGAGAGAAAAACTGTACCTCCTTAGGTGATTCACGGGGGCCTGCAAATTAAACAGACCAAAGACAGGTTAGCAGGAGAAAAATATATGAATATTAATATTTTAAACTTATGTGCATGGGGGGGACTTCACGGAAAAGAACTGAAAATCCAAAGAAGTTTTGAGACCCGGGGCTTACAGACCATTTTAACAGAAGTTGCTAAATTGTGAAGAAGTGACCAGACAAGAGAAAAAGGTGTGGGCTTTTAGGGGTGGTAAATTGTAGGAAGGTGAAAATATGAGAAATTAATGATAGGTAAGGGTTCCTTTACGGGGTGTCCGTACGGACTCATCTTGGTGTCTTCTTTGTCTCTGGCGGTTAAAAGTTGTTCTGTGTTTTGGTGTAAGAGGGATATTTACACCCTGCTTTTAGGCAGATACAGGAGCAGAGAGCCCTTCCTATGTCCACCTTTTCTTAGTTGCCCTCTGCTCAAAATAATCCTTAAGCCCGGGTGGCCTATTTGGGGGTCATCCGTTCTCATCCCCTTCATACCCATCACTTGAGAAGGAAGGGTCTCTTGTTCACTCCTGTGTTTTCAGGGCTATCCGGCTTGTAATAGATGGTCAGGAAAACATTTACAGTTGGCAAATAGAGGAGCGGGACATGCCTGTAGTAAAAATCCTCTATGGGGGTCTAGCCGGGGCCTTGAAAGCCCCGAGCCTTTCTCCCTCCCAGCTTCGTGGTGCTGCCACAGCAGCAGGAGGTGACCTGCAGGGTACCAGGAGAGGGACTTTGAGCTGGGGGGGGACTGTATTCCTAGACAAGTCAGTGCCTGGCCTTCCACCCCTTCAGCCATGCTCAGTGCTGCTGGCACGCCGGAATCGCCCAGGGAGCTGTTCTCACCACCCCCCAGGATGGACTCCGCCGGACTGGGAAGACTGGGAGGGAGCCTTGCCATCCTAGTGTGCAGCCCGGGTCAAAAAGCCTTTGCTCTTTAATTCAGAAAAACTGAGTTGAGGTTGCATGACCTCACAGGATGCTAAGCACTCCGAGGGATAAAAAAAGAAGTCCTGTAGTTCCCATCTTGATTGGGGCTTCAAGGTTGCATCTGAAGCACTTAGAGACCTCCAGGGTGTAACACCATCCCCAGCTTACAGACACGTGGTCACTGCACGCTCAAAGTCCAGGTGTGTTCATCCAGTCAGCTCTGCCCAGCGGGACCCTGGACAAGGCCAGGTAGCCTCGGCAGAACATAGACCAGGTGGTCCGGGGCCCCTGGGAACGGTGCTCCCCCCCCCCCATTTGTCATCGTCAGCATGAGCCGAAGGGCCTTGGATCTTCCCAAGGCAGTGAACCTCACTGCAGCGCACAACTTTCTGAAGACCTGCCGTCTATGCCTATGCACGCAGATGTGGGTTTTGTTTGTTTACCCACACAAAGCTTTCTCTTGGGGGGAGGTTAAGCGAGGAATTGTCTCAGCCCTCACGCTCTGGTGTGGCATTATTTGGAAACAATGACTTATTCATCAGCCACCTCCTTCCCACCTCAAGCTGCCACACGACCAGTGGAATGACAAAGGAGGAAGGTCAGTATTCATCATCTTTAGTATGATAAGGTTTCAGAGATTTTTAAAGTTTGATTTGTAATGTTTTCAAGAAAGGAACATAAATCACAGCAGTAATTTTTTTTTTTTTTAACCACGTTAAGGGAGAGAGAGAAAACACTCAATCCATTTGGGAGAGGCTGTGTGTCAGTCTCGGCCTCGTTGGATCTGGTTGAAAAGCTGCAAATATTTTTCTCCACACAAAGTACATTCGGGTTTTGTTGATGATGTCGTTGTTAGCACAGATCTCCTCAGGGGCTCCGAAGAACTCTGGGGAGGGGATGGGAAATAGAGCAAGGGCTGTAATTTTCAGCCTGGAATAGAAGCAGCAATTTTAAGCAATTTTAAAAAAAAAAAAAAATTCTATTAAGAGCAATCTGTTGGGTCTCCTGCTGGAAAGAGGGGGCCTTGTTCAGGAATAGTCTGGCTCATGCTGTAAGGGGCTGATGGGGCCTCACAGAGTCCCCTGCACCCCCAGGGCTGGCGCAGAGCACCCATACCCCTACCTCCTGCCCCCTCATGCCTTTAACTGGGAACATTAACGATTTCCTGCCTGGTGGAGGATATATTACAAAAACTAGAAATGAGTTGTCCAGATAAAGCAAGATCTCTGGGGGCTACCAAACTTGGCTTTGTTGGAAAAGAAAAAATCGGGGCAGTTGGCTGAAGAGTTTCCCACATCATTGTGCCTTCATTGATTTCTTAAATTTCATTTTATTTAGCCATCATTTTTAAAAATCCCAGTTGAGCCACAAGTCCTTGGGCAAAAGAACAGATAAACACTGGGCAGGCCAGGGAGTTGTTTTCCCGCGAACTGTCCATGACTAGAACCTACCTGACTGGTGGGGTCATGGTAAGAAAGGGGAGCCCTGGTCAGGAAGCAGGGTGTCCATCTCTGGAGAAAGGAAAGGGCCTCTATTTTACCCATTCCTGAGACAGGCAATTTCTGTCTTCCTCTCTCTGGGCTTCACTTCTTAAGACTGCTTTAGAAGGAATTTGGATTTCTCTTGGGCAGATGCTCCAGGTAATGAGGGCAGAAGACACTGCCCACGGCGGACAGGTTGGGGCTTATAAGTGGAAGGGAGCCTGTGCATCAGTAGCTTTCAAGTTCTGTAGACCCCAACCCACAATAAGAAGTAATTTTGACATCACAGCCAAGTGTACAGAGAGGAATGCATTCTACATGCCGTGCCCTGATATGTGCAATATGTTCTAGCTCCTTTGATTTTATGTTGGCCTGGCCCACTGTGCTAGTTTCTCTACTTAATAACACGCCAATAAATAAATAAATAAATAAATAAATAAATAAACAAACAAACAAACCAAAAAATACAAGCCACTGCAGCAGGACATTCTGTGAAGAGTTCAGTCCATGAGTTCCTAGTGCTGCCTCAGCTAGAACATTTCCAGGAATGTTCCTGTCTGAGTGCATTCTGTTTGTATTCCATTGAGTTTTAAAGAACAACCTCCTGCTGTTCCTCAAACATGGCAGGACTCTGTCGCCCCAGGACCTTTGCACTTGCTCTTTCTTCCAATTAGAACATGCTCCTTCCAAACATCCAAAGGTCCATCTTCGATTCTTTCTCGGGTGTCACCTTCCCGATGAGTCGCCCACCTGACCATCCCACTTGTAACTGCAGCACCTCTCCCTCCCGTACTTCTGCTTGCTCTTCCTTCCACTGCCTATGCTCTGGGGTTCTTTGATGTGGTTTGGTTCCTTCCTACAAGCAATATACTCCACAGTTGCTTTATTACACTCATTGTCTGCCTCCCTCTGCCAGCCTACGAGTTTGGTGAGGGCAGGAATTTTTGTCGCGTTGACGCATTTCTCCCAAACAGCTGAAGAAGCACCTGTTGTGTGATGGACGCCCACTGGAGATGTCGTTGAAATGCATGAAGGGACGAGCGTATGATTACAAGTCACAGCCTCTGAGTGTGGCTTTCTTGAGTTGAGGAAATCAGGGAAAGGCTGAGCCCCCGCTCAGATGAGCATGGCCGTGAAGAAGAACAGTGGGGGACACAAGGAGACAGGTGGCACGAGTGAGTGAAAACGCCCAGCATCGTGGGGAGGTCAGGGACCCAGCATCTAGCGACAAAGTCCTATGACTTCTTCCCACAAGAAGAGCCCATCCTCATTCTGAAGGGGCCAGGACGTGATGGGGGGCCAACCTGGCTTCCACTCTGTCTGCCCCAGGCCTGCGTCTTCCGTCCAGCATCTTCTCAGCAGCCGAGGCAGGGCTTTTGTCGGGACCCCCTTGAAAATGGTTGGTCCCATGCCACTGCATGTGGCTCCTGGTTGATAAGACCATTGTGGGGGGATTTATAATTCTGCTGCTTTAGTGGCTGTGACTGAGGCAGATAAGCAGCAGTCTGACAAAATTAAAAGCATCTCCCCTTCCGCACCCCCAGCCTTCCCTTTTCTTGCCTAAGACACAAAGAGGAAACCTGAGCCTGGGTGGTGAATGAACATTCTGGTGATGGGAAAATGATAAGACTCCAACTTGCCGCTTTGTGGGAAATACTGCAAGCCGGCCGTCTTTGTTCTCGGACCCTCCAGGCTGGGTGCAGGCCAGCCACAAGGGTCTTTGCCCACCGAAACCTGCAGGAAAATTGCACTCACAGAAAGCCAGCGTGATTTTCCAGCCGGACGAGATAAGGCGTTTTCCGTGAAGCAGTGCCAGTCGGGCCAAATCCTTGAAGTATTTAATTATAAGATACATGAGTGCATAGCCCTGCAGTTCTTTTTTCTCCTTAACCTATATTTAGCCTTGCAGCAACATAAAATAAAATAAAATAATAGAATGCTGTTTCTAGGAGTTTATCCTTCTTCTAATAAGGCCCTCAGAGGTCAGTTTTTTAAATGTGTGTATTCCGTTGTTGAAGCTGGCAATTCTATCAAGGGAGAGGATCTTTGAATAAAATAATGCTGTCTGATTCCCTTTATGGTTGTGGTTTACCTTTTTATAGTAGTTTTCAGTTTGAGAAAGTATTTTCACTGTGAAGAAATCAAGGCTGAAAAATGCAGTCCAGGCCCTGCCCAGAGCTACGCAGTGACTGTGGGAGCTGCTGGAAACTTCCTCTGTACCCTCACCGAGTGCCAATCACTACCTCTGTCCCCAGCCAGGGCTCCCTGTCTCTGATGTCTCTGTGCACTGGGCAGGAAGGCCGGGGGTGCCCGGCACTGCATAGGAAGTTTCCTACATTATCAGCCCGCTGACTTCTGCCAGGAACCCTCTGGAGCGGGTTTCATTACCCCCACTTTCTGGGTCACCACATGGAAATGCAGAATGGCTGTATTGCAAATGGAAACCATGCTTGGGTCTCGGAGCCCCTGCCTGGAGGCTGGGTGCACAGAAACTTCCGCAAAGGGCAGAGAAGCCATCGGTCTATAGATGTCCTTACAAAGAGAGACACTGGTGGAAACAGAAACAGGAAAAAAACCACACAGGCAAAAATCCCTGCCCTGGTGGAGTCAGCCTACCTTTTAGTGATTCCGTTTGGGGATGAATGGATGGAATGCAGCCATTCTCGGAGGCCAAGGCCCTTTCTATTCCAGGAATTAATAGGAAGCCCCTCTTGCTAAAGGGCTCAAACGGATACATTTGCAGACGTGCGTGACGTGCCTTCCGACCAGGGAAGTTTGATTCTGCCAGTAAATTTGGCCACAGCGGCAGCACATCTCCTGACTCGTCGGCTAAGTGAGAACAAGAGTAAGTTCTTGGAGGATGGAAGCCCGTGCCTTAATCAGTTTCGTACGCCCTGCCATACTTAATGCTTCCTGGGTGCTTATTGAACATTTAAATGAACGAAACGTGTAAATCAGTTAACACAAGGCTCCCTGAGAATGAGTTAACATCTGTCAAGAGTTGTGCAGTTCACAGACGTAGAAATATCTAAAAATAATCACCCCAGAGAGATCTCCTAAAATCAGCAATGAAAAAGCTCGATGAAAGCCATAAATCATTATGTTACAGCCTCGTACGTGTGCAAGTAAGCGGTTTTGGAAACAAGATCAGTGTATAAGCTGCATTAAGCTTTGGTGTGCTAAGCAAATTTGAACCAAATATAAATTCCTGGGGGCGCCTGGGTGGCTCGGTGGGTTAAAGCCTATGCCTTTAGCTCAGGTCATGATGTCGGGGTCCTAGGATCGAGGCCCGCGTCGAGGTCTCTGCTCAGCTGGGAGCCTGTTTCCTCCACTCTCTCTGCCTGCCTCTCTGCCTACTTGTGATCTCTCCTATCAAATAAATAAATAAAATCTTAAAAAAAAAAAAATATATATATATATATAAATTCCTGGCGTGGTACCTTTTAAGCCATTGGGTGGAGGGGAAGGAGATGTGCTAAGAAGGAGTTAGAGGAGCATCAAAGCTATTTTTGCAAGTTTAATATACATTTTTAGAAAGATGCATTTGGAAGAATATCAGTCACCTCCCACCAGCAGGATTCTTCGTCAAGGGAGAAGCGAGGGCACATCTGATCTTCCTGGGTCTTTTCAAATCACATTAGTAAACTGGCTTTTTGTGCTGCGCACCACATGTGAGCAAAAACCCTTCCTTGGCGTCCCTCCCTGCCCTTAGTCTCCTTATTTACAGGCTGCGCTGGGCTTGCTGAATGTGAAGGGGGAGCCCAGACGGAATGTTAATGTGAAGAAAGGACACGTGAGCACAGCGCCGAGGGTGCACAGGATGGAGGAGAGGCCCGGTCAGCCGCCCCTCTGCTCCTTGCATTAGCTTTCACTTGCTGGACCTTGCACGCAGGGTGAATCGGAGCCTCAGCTGCAAGCCCTTCTGCCGACAGCTCCCAGATCCCCACTTGAGACTACTCAATTAGCCAGGGTTCTGAGCTTCGCTAAACGGGGCAGGGGTGGGGGGGCCAGTGGATGCCTGATTTGCTGTGGGAATGCACCATTCTGTACGGAGTCTCCATTTTAAAGCGCTGCCTGACATTATAGCTTCCCCCCCCCTCCTTCTCCTGACAGTCTTCTTTTCTGGAATATTCCAGATGTAAGGGATAGAATGGGGGCTGCCGTTAGAACTGGATCCTCTCCAGGGGGGCTCAGCAGTCGTCATGATGTTCAGCAGGACAAATGTGGACTGGAAGCCCAATGGCATGTTCCTCCCCAGGTAGTTAAAGGTCTGCTCGCCACCTGTACGGGCATCTCCCGCGTCTCGGAGTAAGCGAGGGGCTAAAAGTGGGTGCAGAAAAGGCAATTCACATGCATTAGGCAGGAAGCCAGGCTGGATCAGGAAAAGGTCTGGAATTATGGAAGGCTGAAGATAAGCAGTTTGGTTGGTTGCCAACACAGGCAGTTGCCTGCTTTAATGTCTGGATAGGAACTTGCTTGTAATTGGTAGATGGATGGCTTCGATGTAAATGGAGCCTGGAAAGAATCTCCTTCCTTCCAGCAATTCAACGTTTCCCCCATGATTTCTCAGCCATAGGCATTCAGCAGACCCTTTCTCCTTGCTGCCCAGCACAGAAATGTATCATAGCCCAGCCTGCATTGGATTAGTTTATGGGCTCCACACTAATGAAGTTTGAGCCTTGCTTGTGACAAGATAGAGGACGGTGACCGGTGTGGGAAAATGGGAGTTTGGACAACGCTGGTGTGAGGTAACTACCAAGCAGATGCAGGGGCCCCTTGAAGATTCCTTGTTTCAACAGACTGTCAAGGCAGGCAAGCGCTCCTTCCTGGCCCCGGTGCCCTCCCTCCAAGTCCTGGCCCTGCCTCTGTAGGTAACCACGCAAGTACATATTTAGAACAGTTTTCCAGAGAGGGATGTGTGGGGTGATTCTCTCGGGTTTTAGTAACTATATTTTACCTTAAAGAAAAAGAGAAGCTATACAGTAGATGTATGGACTGACAGAGATCATGTGTATAAGTCAATGTACTGGTGGAACGTGTTAAGATGTTATTAATGAAGGTGTTTGAAGTCCACTCGTTCAGAGCAGCAATGAGGCACCTAGATTTTGCTCCCTTTTTCACTTTGTCGTTAGTGCCAAATGGCTTTGCTTTTCCCTGCTTTTACCCAGTCCTGGCAGACTAGGTTGGGAAATTGGAGACCTCGAGCTTCTAGTGAGAAGAGAAGAGGACGAGGGCAAGACTGAGTCAGGACACTGCCCTCCCCCCTGGCCTTCCTGACGTCTGGGTGTCAGAGGGGCTGGCGGTGCGATTGAGTCCTGTGGGGTCTCAGCCGTGCACTGTCGCCGTCTGTGAGCTCCCAGGCCCTGCAAGAGCGACAGGTCCCTCACAGGGAGCACACGGGTATTGAGCGTGCGTACCCCAAGAGCCCACATCCCTGCCCAGTTTGCCATGCTGCCACCATGTGACCAATTTAGGTCACCCAAGTGTCGCTTTATTTAAAATTAAAGAGCATTCATCCACTTAGAGTATATCCAGTAAGCTCCTCACTCAAACAGAATGGTTCCCCTACTCCTGTGCCCTGCCTACGGCCTTCGATGGCTCCTCATTCCCAGAACCAGATGGCTTGCTTCAAAAAACCTTGCTCGAGCAGGGTCCAAAAGCTAGAAATGATAGCGTTCAAGTGCACAGATTTGCATAGAAAGGAGAATGCTGTGATTGGGGCTGATCTGTGGCAGGAGAGGTGTCCAGTCCTGTCCGGGCCTTTCCAAAGGCACCACACGGTGTACCTCCTTCCATTGAATGAACCTCAGCAAATGGGAGTGTCTGTGACAGCTGTTGGACTCATCCTAGAGTCGAGTAGTTTGAAGCTGATAGCCCTGACTCTTCGTTTCACTTCTTAAGTGCAGTCTTTTGGATGACAGATAGAGATGCTTTGGAAGCAGGCAGCTGACCAGATTCTTCTGTGCCAGATCAAGAGGTGAGATTCAAAACTTCAGTATTTCCAGATTTGTTTCACCTTGAATTAGCTATGATTCTATTGTTACTGTTTGTTGAAGGAGACCTCTTTCAAAATCTAATTTCTACAAGTGACTTGCTTTCAGGTTTCCATTATAAAAGTACACAAACTTATTATAGGGTGTTTGGAAAACACGGAAGATGGAAACATTCACCTGTCCTTCAACCATAGGTAATCACCATTAGCAACTGGTGCATTTAAATTTGAATATTTCCATATTCTATCATATTCTTTTCTGTACATAGGTCATGGAGGTTTTCTGTTCCTGCACAGTGATATTTCCGTTTTGCAGCCTACTTTTCTACTTTTTTCTCACTTGTTTTAATAAATACTTTCACAGGTTGTTATAAACTCTTCATGAGCATTCTTAATTATTGCATGATGTTCTCTTGGATCGACACACCTTATTTTACTTAAGCCACGCACCTATTGAGAGTTTAGGTTTTACCATTGAATTATTGTACACAAAGCTGTAATGGTCTATAAAGCTTCACTTCATCTTTGGGATTACTTCCTTAAGATAGATTTCAATAGGATTTATACTCAGTATGAACACTTAGGGCTCATTGCACTTCAATTACTAAATGGTTCTCCAAATGGATTGTATCTTTTTCCACCCCCACAAGCAATTGGATATAAAGAACCTTTTCACCACGTCTTTGCCAACATAGTGTATTACCATTTTTAAATCACTTCTGCATTGCTAGGCAAGAAATGATATCTAATTGCCTTTAACGTTTCAGCTCCCCCTGTAAATGTTGAGTGAGGCTTTATTTAGGAAGCATCTGCTGTATACTGCATGGTTCGTGGAAATTCTGGGAAAGGGCTCTTGAAAAAGGAAATAATTTATTTTCATTCTACTCTCTGAAAGCTCTCCTCTTCACCCCCACCGCACCCCCCACACACACCTTTAAGTCACCATACATGAGGAAATCTCCAACCAACTACAAAAGCAGGGATTTGATATTCTGAAGATTGTGGTGATTGATGGGGCCACCCAGTCTCAGGCAGTGAACGACCTTATCTGGATTTTAACTTCTCTAACTGTTTTGTCAATAACCATTGGATGCCTAGTCCTTCTTTCCTTCCTTCCTTCCCTCCCTTCCTCCCTCCCGCATCCCTGCCTCCTCCCCTCCCTTCTCCATCCTGTGACAGTTTAGCTGAATGTCTGATGGAGGGAAATTAACTGGCTAATCCATGTGTAGCAGCCCTGGTTCGTACTCGTTTTTGTGCTGAACATGATTTATAGTTGTTTGGCAGGAGGGCAGCATCTGATTCCTTGGAGTGAGGGTAGAGGGGGAAATATTTGATTTCTTTGACACAGTTCATTAAAAATTCATACATATGGATCTGAAAATGAAACATTTCTCCATGTCAACATGAGTTACAGTGGGTGCCTAGAGCAGGACGTCAGTACTCCAGCGACACCGTCCCCAGTAATCACGTTAGCATAGCGGTGCCTCTATGCGCGAAGGGGGAGAGGTGACCTGGGCTCAAATGGTGGAAATGAGATTTCTTTCTCTCTTTCGCCTAAGGGCTTTCCTTGTAAATAGGGGCCAGTTTATTAGGAAACCTCTCTATCTTAAAGAGCCCGCTTTATTCATTTATTCTTTTGTCCTCTCATGTGGCAAATATTATGTAGTCTCAGCTGTTGGTAAGGTGCATATTAATGAGACGTGACCTATTTCAAAACTCCCTGCTATTTCTACTTTCTTTCACGGTCCCTCTCCTCTGACCCTTTACTCTAGATTTGTCTCATTTTTACAATGTCTGGACTCCAAGCCTTTTATTATAAATGCCATGGTGGTTGGAAGCATGATCTTCTAGTCCAGGGCTTCTCAAACTCCCGTGCATACAAATTACCTGGAGATCCATTAAAATGAAGGTTCTGATTCATTAGGTTCAGGATGGAGCCAGAGAGACGGATTTCTGCCCGGCTCCTAGGAGACAGCATTGCTGCTGATCCAAGCACCACACTTTGAATAGTGGGGCCCTGGTCCACAGCTCTACCCTGGATTTGAGAATGTTCCGCCAGAATTCATGTCCATCCAGGAATGAAGAATGTCACCTATAAGAAGAAGGAGATTGGACAGAGACACATAGGACCGTGAGAAGACAGAAACAGAGGCAGGTATGATGCGTGCCCAAGTCGGGATACGCCGAGAAGGACCAGCAATCTCCCAAGCTAGGAGGAGGGAGAAAGGATTCACGGTACCCTAATTCACATTGTTTTAAGCCACCCAGTTTGTGATGTTCTTCATTAAGGCAGCCCTTGGAAACTAATACCATATCCTGAGTCATAAGCCAACGACAGGCCTCAGAACATCCCTGCTTGACTTCCCCGGTGATCTGCTGCATTGAAAGGTAGCCCCAGATAGACCAGAGTCTGGGCAGTGCTTCATAGAAAGCAAGTTCAGAGCTCCTGTGGCTGAGAAGGAACTGGCCGGGGTGCCCCTCTTCTCTCCCCGACTCAAGAGTTGGCCTGAAAATTCTCACCTGTCTCCTCCTTTACTTTTTCTTCTCACTCTGCCCTTGGGCTGGAGGGCAGCCTGTTGACCGATGAGGAGTTAAATTTGCTTTTCATTGAACAAACTCTGCTAATTAAAATGTACCCCACCAGGATTGCCATTTGCCATAAGAAGTGTGTATTTCATTAACATTTGCTTTAAAAACCAACAAGACCATAAAGTTAAGATTGCTTTAGCCTAAATGCTGTCCAAATTTAATATGTATGATAGAACCTCCCGGCAGAGCAATAAGCTTGGGCAGGCAATTCTTGGTGCCTCAGGATGCTTGTTTTTAACAAGAGGGGAATCAATAACCGGGTGAGGGTTAGACTAACAACATGAGCTATCAAGAGCCCAAGAAATAATTAAGGTTATAATATTAACAAAATAACCCCTGTTTGTTGATTTTATTCTGGGTGGTTTTTTTCCTCCCCTGCCTTGGGCACATTTGTTGGCATTTTCAGAAGGAGATAGAATCAGGAGGTATTATTATTATTACTTTTTTTTTTTTTGCCAGAGAATGTTTAAGTAAATGTCAGCTGTGATCAATAGGGTAACCTCCACAAGGAAAGCAAAGCTATAAATGTCACTCATTTCACTTTTCAGCAACAACTCTGTGTGTGTGTGTGTGTGTGTGTGTGTGTGTGTGTGCGCGCGCGCCCCTGCCGAAGTCTGAAACCAGTGAGTTCAACCTTCGCCAGCAGATAACAATCAAAATCAGTAGTGAAGAAACAAAATTACTCCGAGAAAGTAGAGTTCTTCTTGACGATGTTAGCATGGAGAAACCAAACTCAAGATGATGTGATTTCTCAACTACCTAATTCAGCAAATCAAGGTGACTTGTAGGACTGCCTCAAGATAGACCTCAGACTGAACAGCACCCTCGTCATTCTTTCCTTGAGCTTGAAAATCGTGCTTGTCCGAGTGTCAACAGTGCGGTCGAAGTGTGGCTGTAAGGAATGGCACGTAAGGAATAACCACGCGCTCCTATGGTGAGACCCACTCTGCTTTTTGACTCCCCCAGAAAGAGTCGTCTGTGCCCTGACTCATGTTGGTGCAGACTCTGGTCACCCGGCATCAGCCAGACCCTTCCTGTACCGGGTGGCACAGACCCTTCCACTGGTCTCCTACGAGCTGGTCGCCCACTTACTACCACGGTTTAAAACCATCCTCTTCTTCAGTCTTCCAGCCTCATCTTGCAGAAACCCATGCTTCCCAGTTTATAGAGAACATGAAGGCCACCCAGTATGAGTTTCCTTTCCACCTTTTCTATTGCCCCTCTCCCTCCAGTGTGGAGGATCCTCTCCTAGAAACCAGCACCTTTCTTGGCCCTCCATGGTTCATCTGCCAACTGGTCTCTTCCCATCCTCTCCCTCAGACCAATCCATCCCACACTCAGGGTCAGGTTTATCTTCCTCAGTCTTCCTTCCAGTGTTAACCCCCCAACTCAAGCCTCTTCCAAAGACCACCCCCTTTGCCTTTTAGATGGATAGGCTCCTTGCCCTGGCCTTCAGGGCTTGGACTCCAGGGGACTTGTTCAGACCCTGCCCATGGGCCCCAACAAAACTGGATTGATTATCGTTCCCCAGACAGATGTTGTCATCTGCCATCTTTGCCTGCCTGGTGCTGTGTCCCTGCACACGGCCACCCTGGGGCTTGGATGAGAGGAGACGCTGTGAAGTTGGCTTCCTCCCCAGAAGGCTACCCCCAAGTGTGCGTCCTGGCTGCCAGCAGCTCTCGCCTGCCTCGGTACAGAATCGTTTTCCTCCCCCACAGCATTGTGTGAGGGTCCCTCCCATTGTAAGCCACAACCCTTCTGCATCAGATTCCTGTGCTTCTTTGCCCATTTCTGCTGCTCGGGGCTAGGTGGACCTGGGCTGCCAAAGACACAGTGTCCCCACTGCACTTCTTAGAGTCCCTTTTTCTTGGTGCCATCTCTTCGACCTGTATTGTTGAGTATCCGCGCCATGCCGACACTATTGGAGACACTGGGCACACGGCAGTGAGCAAAATGAGTAAAAGTCCCTGTCCTCGCGGAGCTTCTATTCTAGACAGACTAGCAACATGACAGGTAGGAGGACGCTGCGGGGAGGCCTGTGAGGCTGAAGCAGAGTGAGGGAGGAAAGTAGGAGGAGCCAGGATGGAGAGGGGTCTGGGAACCAGATGGTGACTGACACCGTGACTGTGGGGGGGACTTTGCTTCTGTTCCAGGGAGGTAGAGCCTGGGAGGCGTCTTGAGCAGAGGAGTGACATGACAAGCTCTGACTCCTGTTGTCACAGGATCTCCTTGACCACTGTGCTGAGAACAGACCTTACAGGGTGGTGGTGGGAGCAGGGAAGCCGGTGGGTGGGCGCCGTTGCAGGGATCCCGGCTTGGGACGGGGGACTCCAGGACCGATGGTAGCAGTAGACATGGTGAGAAGCAGTTGGAGAGACCCAGGCTGTGTTTTGAGATTGGGTGTGGAGTATGAGAAGAGCTGACGAGGACACGCATGTGCTTGGCCTGAGGAAGTGGCAGGATAGAGCAACCAGTGACAAAAATGGGGGTGCATCCCAAGAAGGGCCGATCAGGAACTCATCCAGGGACGTATCAGCTCTTGAGGCTGAGTGAAGCCTCCCTTGGCTGATCTCTGGCACAGTTTGGAAACTCTGCACCACACACGTGGCTGAACAGTAACTTTTTAAGAATATAGGACTTGGGAGAAAAAGTAAGTCTTCCTTGCTCCCCCTGCTGCCTTGGGAAAATTATTGTTCAGTTTGCTTCTGGCTTTTTTTGTTTGTTTCCTGAGTCAGTTAGGTGCTTGATAAGCATCTCCTCACAATAATCTTTGTATCAGATCTTTGAAATGTAGATACCTTTTTTCACATTGTACAGATGAGGAAACGGAATTAAGGGGAGTGGCTTACCCAAGGCCCTTGAAGCCTCAGACCGCTGTCCAGCAGCACGCGCCCCAGGCGCCGCGAAGGACCCTTCTGACACTTTTCTGGAAGCTCCTGCCTTGGGGCTCGTGCGTGGTACTTTGTGGAGCCCCTATCTAAATTAAATTAAAATGGACTGATTAAACATGGCTTCCCTCGATAGACTACCATATTTCTAATTACAGTCTTCCCTCTCTCCTGAGAAGGCAGCCCAACATTGTTTTGAGAAGTTGCTCAATTATTAATGGTTTGATAACACTTTGAAAATGTGAAGTGTCGTTAAATTGTTAATAAGAGGGCCCTGAGGGGGACGGGAGTCAGTTTTGCCTGCCTCCCTCTCTCCGTCTCTTTTTCTGGCTCTCATACACACATGCACAGCTTGAACTCCCAGTTGACCCGAAGCATTTGAAATAAAAGGTCAGGCCGACCAATCTTAGCTGCTAGAAAGTATCTTACCCTGTCTCCATAACTTTGATCCGAGCCTGCAGACAACAGAAATGAGAAGCTTGTCTCAACAGGAACAGTGGAAATGACCAGGAATGAATCATCGTTGCTGAGACTCGGGAGGATAAATTGATCAGCTTTAAACCGGAGGTGGCCTTGTATTCCTCTTGCTTGGAAATGATTGGGGATGGAATTATTTCCTAGGCATGAAGTTGTAGCTTGTGATCCAGTCCTTTCCAGATAGAATAAATGAGGTTTGAAACTGTGTAACACTGATCACCAGGAGGTATGCAAGTTTGCAGTTTGGGAGCTGGAAGACACCAGAAAGGGCAGTGAGGCGGAGGAGATTTTGAAAGACACTAGGAAGTAAGTTGAAAATATAGACAAGAAATGTAAAGGCTTTGAGTGATCTTCAGAATTCAGCCCCTCGAGTTCAAATTTTTGGCATCATCTCAGTATTTTTTTTTTTTTTTTTTTTGCCTGCCCCCGTTCACTTCCACCCCATCCTGCCCTCCTTTAAGTAGAAAGGAGTGAGTTCTGCTCTTGGCAACATCTGCTGCTTATTAGTGCATTTGCATTGCTGGGAGGCTTGTTCCACCTGGCTTTAGAAATTCTACAAGCCTCTCATTCATGCCTTCTGAAGTGGGGACAGTGGAAAGTTGCCAGTCACCTTCGGTTCCCTGTTGAAGCTCTTGGAGAGCCCTGACAGCACAGGACACCATTTTACAGGGAAGAGCGTGATGACAAGTCACAGAGGCTTTCCCCCTTACCTGTCACCTTTTGCATCTTTGGGAAGACATTCCTGGAATTCCGTGGGACCACGTGTGTTGTCTAATTGCACAGGCTTTTAGTTATTATTACACACACAGACAGCTGATATTGATAGTTAAGCAAAGGAGAAGGCTATAGCTATGGGGACAAGAAGGTGCTGTCTTTGAAAAAGCACAGGAATTTGGAGAGAAAACAAGAGAAGTCCATAAGGTTGGGGTTACAGTTCAGGAAGTGGAGTCATCATTTGCTAATAATGGCTTCTAAGTTTTTGAGCACTTACGGTATACCAGGCATCATGCTGAGCCCTTCACCTGTGCTGCCAGGATTGTGCATGGTAGGACTCTCCTGTTAACAGGTGGGACAGGTGAGACAGGAAAAGGTGAAGTGAGCTAGCCACAGACTCCCAGTGGTAGGTAGCTAGCTTTTGAGGAGCACTTTTCATAGACTGGAGTGAGTGAAAGACATGCAGCATGTACTTTTACCATAAAACACCATGCACCTCTCTGGCTGTGTTTCTCTCTGTCAAATAAATAAAATCTTTAAAAAAAAAAAAAAAAGAGGGGGGGGCGCCTGGGTGGCTCAGTTGGTTAAGCAACTGCCTTCGGCTCAAGTCATGATCCTGGAAACCCAGGATCGAGCCCCACATCGGGCTCCCTGCTTGGCGGGAGGCCTGCTTCTCCCTCTCTCATTCCCCCGCTTGTGTTCCCTCTATGGCTGTGTTTCTCTCTGTCAAATAAATAAAATCTTTAATAAATAAATAAATAAATAAATAAATAAATAAATAAATAAAAATAAAACACCGTGCAAAGCAGCAGTAGCAAATTCACACATACTCAAAGCAAAATTTAAACAATTTTTTTCAAAATCATTGCTTTGGAAATACACATAGCCCTCAAGCAACACAGGAGTTAGGGGTGCTAAGCCCCGTGCAGTTGAAAATCTGTGTATAACTTTTGACTCCCCCAAAACTTACCTACTAATAGCCTGCTGTTGACCAGAAGCTTTGCCGATAACATGAACAAGTAACTCACATCTTGTTGTATGTGTCACATACTGTAGTCCTACAATGAAGTAAGCTAGAGAAAAGACAATGTTATTAAGAAAAGCATACAGAGGAGAAGATACACTTATAGTACCCTATTTTTTTTTAATTTATTTGAGAGAGAGTGAGTATGAAGAGCATGAGAGGGGAGAAGGTCAGAGGGTGAAGCAGATTCCCCACGGAGCTGGGAACCCGATGTGGGACTCGGTCCCGGGACTCCAGGAGCATGACCTGAGCTGAAGGCAGTGCTTAACCAACTGAGCCACCCAGGTGCCCCAGTATATTTATTTCTTTAAAATGCAGGTATGAGTGGACCCACAGAGTTCAACCCCACATTGTTCAAGGGTCAACTGCACAGAAATACTGGGTTTCAAACATGTTTTGGTTCTGCTATCTAAACTCCAATTGAACTGAGGTAATACAAGAAGGTCTGTTAGACATTCTGCCCCACTGTTACAGCTGAGAAAGGTATAATCAAGGAGATGTGAAAAACTAACTATAGATTGGACAAAAGAAAGAAAATTGACTTCTGAATTCTGCCACCCAGAAGTTTCAATTCCACTACTTTTTAGAGTACAGGCAGCTTCCGTGCCTCTTCGCATGGCATATTCCTGGAATCCAGAGCATTCCTGAAGATGAAACATACGTAGGACCCCAGAATCCATATCCCAGCAAGCTCCAGAGGTGATTCTCTTGCACATGGTAATTTGAATTTCCTTTATTTTGAGTTTTGAATCTCCTCCCTCCATTTCTCTTAGCTTCTTCTTTGTCTTTTCCATCTTCTGGTGCTGCTCTCTGCTGCATTCTGAGTAATTCCTTCTGAGCTGTCTTCCCGTTAGTGCATTCTCTTTTCATCTGTTTCTAATCTACTGTTTGAACTGGCCCAATGAGGTCTCAGTTTTAGTTACAGTATTATGCATTTCTAGATATCCTGTGTGATTCTTTTTCTAAGTTATTTGGTCTTTTTTTTTTTTTTAGTAACTTACTATTCCCTGCAGATGGATGTATTTGACCCTTTATTTCTCTAAAAATAGCAAGCGTGTTTATGATTAGGTGTGATATTTTTAATATTTGAAGTCTTTGTGGATCCGTGTTTGAAACCGGTTGTTCCTCCTGGTCTACTCATGTTGCACTGGTTCCTCACGTGCCTGCTCTCCTGGGCTCTTTATTGCTCATCGTCTCTGAAAAATTGTTTGTGGGGATTCATTAAAGCCTGTGATTAATATGCCTTTCTTCAGAGAGATTTGAGTTTGGCTTCTGCTAGATGCCTGGGGTACTCCGGTATCATCACTTCGTTCCCAATTGATGAGATTCCCGAGGCCATCTAGGTAATGCAAACCCAAGGGAAACATTCCATGAGAGGCTCCCCGTAGTAATAAATTCCTCCACATCACCCTATTGCACCTGTTGCAAAGGTAACCCTCCCTGCAGTCCCCTGGGCAAGGGGAGAGGAGCTTTACTTCCAGTTCTTCCTGACCCTAAGAGTTTGCTCTCTGGGGTAATGGCATAAAGGAAGGGTCTCCCTTACATTCCCACTTTGGGCAAACCCTGGATCTTAACTTTGGTCTTTTGGCAAAACCAAAACCCAAGCTGGTGCAGACCACCACTGCTCTTAGGGAAAAAGTTATCTCAGTTTTCCAGATGTTCACCCTTTACTTTTTATCACCTCTTCAATGATTTTAAGATGTTTTTAAAAATTATTTTGCTCCAGCTTTGTAAGTTATTTTTCTCTAATAGGGAAGTTGGTTTGAACCAGAACTGGAAGTCTCCCTGCTAGAATTCGACAAGCATGCCTCTGTCCACTCCAGCCCATGTTAGCAGAGGAGAGAACAGAAGTTCTGCTTCTGGCCTCTTGTTGGATAGAATGCTTTACCTGTCTTTGCCCAAATCTCTCACTTTCGTTCTCCCTAAGGTATCTCTGGGCATCTCAAATAAGATGGCTCGGATTTGAAAGCAGCAGTTACTTACCTGCAATTAAAAGGTCAAACAGTGGGGGCACCTGGGTGGCTCAGTTGGTTAAGCGACTGCCTTCGGCTCAGGTCATGATCCCGGAGATCCGGGATCGAGCCCTGCATTGGGCTGCCTACTCGGCGGGAAGCCTGCTGCTCCCTCTCCCATTCCCCCTGCTTGTGTTCCCTCTCTCACTGTGTTTCTCTCTGTCAAATAAATAAATAAAATCTTTAAAAAAAAAAAAAAAAAAAGGTCAAACAGTGGTTTTAGGGGCGGGTTAAGTGGGTAGCTCAGTGGGTTAGCTCAGTGGGTTAAGCCTCTGCCTTCAGCTCAGGTCATGATCTCAGGGTCCTGGGATTGAGGCCCACATCGGGCTCTCTGCTCAGCAGGGAGCCTGCTTCCTCCTCTCTCTCTGCCTGCCTCCCTGCTCTCTCTCTCTCAGATAAATAAATAAAATCTTAAAAAACAAAACAAACAAACAAAAATGGTGCTTTTAGAAGGAGGTGACCGGGAAGCCATGATGGCTGGGAATCCTCGGATCCTGGGGATTCAGGGAGTCGGAGCCTCAGCCGGCCAGTTGTGCTGGAGCTAATCTTCCCCCTCCTGATCGCCGGCTGCCTGTAGGCAGCACGCACGCTCTGATTGATGGAATGCTACCGGGTGGCCTGTGTTCCGCCGCGCAGAGACTGATGAGTGCAGGCAGGAAAGAGGGCTCCGGCTTCTGTCATGGAAAATCGGGCAGACAGTCTGCACCCAGACTCCGTCGCTCTCGTCTTCATTATTCCCTCAAATGGATTAATCGGCCTCTTGAGGTGAGATTGCCACGGGTTCTGAAGGATGCTTCACTGTGCCACATTATTGCTTGCCCTTCGCTCTGCTCCTGAAAGTCACTCTCGAAACCACACATTCGTCTCCACCTGGGAAGCCTGATTTATCAGCCAACTCCTCAGAGAAGAAACAGGAAGATAAAAACCTCTGGCTATAAAACACTGTTATGCATTACGGTCTGTTGGTTTTGTGTCTAGACAGAGCTAAGAGACCCCTCTGTGGCCCTAGCCGTACCTAGAGATGACTGTATATTTACCTCTTTGCAGAAGAAGGATGGACTCGACAGTTCTGTCGATTACACAGAGGCCACGGACGCCTGGCAAAGAAAGCTGTAGCCAGGAAGTCAGGACGTGAGGTTTTCAACCCTGCTTCTGCCCGTCCTTCCCCAGTGAGACGGTGCACAGCCTCATGGGCTTCTGGTGCTGACACTTACTAATTCTGTGACCTTGGGTGAGTTACTCCCGTCTGGGCCTGAGTTCATCATCTCTACAGTGGAGATGAGGATGTTTCCCATCTCTCTGGTGTTGTTATAAAGATAAATCATGTAAATTGCTTCAAATAGAATGCTTGGTTCTAGCAGGCACTCAGTAAATGGGAGCTGTCGTGATTATTATGCGAGCCAAAGCAAGTATATGCAGATCCTGTCAACGCCTATAAAACAGGCCTCTGGTCCAGTGAGTGACGGGAGCTCAGTGGTAGCTGGCTTGTCGGAGAGGGCTGGTCCACATCCAGCGATCTTTTCCAGTCAGTACACCCTTGCCAGACTGATTGCGTGTGTGGTCTAGGGTTATCCTTGTTGTTGCTGAGCCAGGAGACACCCATATTAGGAGGATCGGAACCAGGGAGTCTTTGGGAAATGTAGACAGAAGGCTGGCGAGCACCACGGGGAAGGTGCTGCTCAGAATTAGTGAGGCCCACACAGAGCGACCGCCGCTGACCCGTCACATGCTCTTGGGGTTGCAACCGTCAGCCCACTCCTGTGTTTGATCCTGGCTAGTGAGCTCCATCCCACCACCCAGCCATGTACAATGAGGAGATTATGTTAGAAACGAATTCCCCATGAATTGCCTGGGTGTATGAATTTTTTTTAAGTCATTGAACTGTAGATCCAAGATGTGTGCATTTCACAGTACAGAGATTACAGATTTTTTTAATGAGGTCTTCCTCCCCTTAAGTTGGTAATGGAGCTTGCCTGAAGGTGCAGGTTGTTATCATGGCCTGGGGAGGGTCCTTTTGTGGTCACCAGCGGTGGGGAGGTGCACCTGTTGTATGTCTCTAGCAGAAGTGTGTCACCTGCCCCCATTCCTGCCAACCCCGGAACCGTCCTTAGCCATTTCTCCACCGCACGTTTTTGTCTGACTTCTTACTGCCTTTCCTTTTCTTCCCAGATTTTTTTTCTTTGTTACTCTTTGCATTTATATTTGATATTTTTATGATCAGAAATAATATATCCATGTTATGAAAAAAATCCTCAACCAATCAGAAGGGTAGAAAGTAGAAAGTGAGTGTCTTTCCCCGCCTCAATCCCATTCCCCAGAATCGCCTAGTGTCCGTGGTTTGGTGAGAAGGCCACCAGGCCCTTTCTTGGTGTGTGTGTATCTGTATCACACAAATATTTAGGTATGTCGATCAATATATACCCCTATATCAGGTTTTGTTGTCTCACTCTAAAGAGAGATTCATTCACTTGACTCTGTATCTTGTTTTTTATCACTTAATAGATAGATAGCTTTTCACATCACCATAAATAGAGCTACCCCCCTTTTTTTCAGTGGCTATAATATGTCTATTGTTGGGATATATTTAGCCACTCTTTTTTTCTGTATTTCTAACCTGATGCAAGATGGGTATATAGCTTAGCTGAGAGGCAGACCCACTGTGGAATGGACCCCCAAAGAGAGTTTCATCTCACTCATCCTTTTGCACTAAACTACCTGGAATTCTAGAGTGTTCGTTTTGAGTGATATGGAGCCTGGCTGGATTGGGCAATTCATTGGACAGTGTTAGTGGAGTGAGAAACACTATCCTGTGTCATATTGTCCATGTGGCATTCTTCTGAACGTCTCAAGGGTGATTTGTAAGATGACTGGAGACCATCCCAATGATAGACTGAGCTAACATTATGTTGAATTTCGGGAGATGAAAGTGAGTCCTTAAGTAATAGCAAAGCCGTGTGTTTCTGTAGTACTTTCTGCTTTCTAAAGTGCTTTCAGACACATTATCCCGTTTGATCCCATTTAGCACCCCGAAGGTGCTTGGGGTTAGAGTTGTTATCCTGAGCCCGCGGGTGAGACCAAGGATAACCACGAGTAGAAATCAGAGCTAGGATTCACCCCTCCTTTCCTACTCCTGGCCTAGTGTTCTTTCCACACTGAGAAAGTGTGGAAATGCCAGGGAGAGACTGCACCACACAGACACCCGGGATCCTAGTAGCAACACTTCCCTGAAAACCCAGGTGCCTTAGGTAGTTGGGGTTCAGAAGGACATGCTGGGACAAGCTACTGTCAATATTTCTGGTTTCAAATGGCAGCCTGGACACACATACACATTTATCTCTGCTTCCTCCTGAAAATCCACTCAAATGATATTTTATAGGGTAAACTCACAGGGAGAGAAGAGAGAGGAAACAGCAAGAGCAGTAAAGGTGTGGAAGTTGGAGCACAGATGCACGAGCAGGAACTGACTTAGTGGGCTCAGAGAGTGCAGTCCTCCCCGGCAGGAGCACCAAGAAGCTACAGAATTCACTTCCAGAAGGCCTAAGGATGGGCAGCATGAGATAACCCTAAGTGGGAGGGGTGACAGTGGGGCTGAAAGCAGGAAGATGGGTTAGAATTCCATCAGGATGCTGTTACCCTGTGGGTCCCCTCCCTGCAGGACTCAGCCGGGCGACCGCCCCTCCTCCACCCAGGCAGCAGACTAGACTTTCTTCTCGGGCGAGGCCAAAGCACACAGTCTCCTCCAGGTGTCAAGCACCTGATAGAGGATGGAGATTCCTTTCTGAAAATGGATTTAGTGCCAGTTGACGTGGTGATTGTTGAAACCACTCATCTTCTTCCTCAGGCCATTTCCCAGAATAGTCAGCCAGTTCTTTCCAGTCAGGAGTTCAGAAGAATCTTCTCTGGGGGAATCTCACCAGTTTAAGGGATTGGAAATCCCCAACGAGATGGCCCAGTGGAATCTTTGTGTGGTGAAGCCTGCGGTCAACAAACCTCAGACGTGAGGTTTTTTAGTGTCCACGCTTAAACATGAGTGGGCAGCCGAGACCCACCCGCCACTTGGGGAAAGCCTTAAATATGAGAGAAATAACACACACGTTTACACATGCACACATGGAGATAGAGAAGACAAGAGGAGGGAGAAGTACTTACAGGAAACAGGCTATATAGAGAGAACTTAAAAAAAAAATCCTAAAAGATAGCTGAAGATCTTGCATTCTTTTTTTTAACTAATTTTTTAATTTTATTTTCTCAGTGTTCCAAGATTCATTATTTATGCACCACACCCAGTGCTCCATGCAGTACGTGCCCTCCTTAATCCCCACCACCAGGCTCACCCATCCCCCCACCCCCTCCCTTCCAAAACCCTCAGGTTGTTTCTCAGAGTCCACAGTCTCTCATGTTTCATCTCCCTCTCTGATTTATCCCAGTTCACATTTCCTTTCCTTCTCCTACTGTCCTCCATGTTATTCCTTATGCTCCACAAGTAAGTGAAATCATATGATAATTGACTTTCTCTACCTGGCTTCTTTCACTCAGCATAATCTCCTTCAGTCCCGTCCATGGTGCTACAAAGTTGGGTATTCGTCCTTTCTGATGGAGATGTAATATTCTGTTGTATATATGGACCACATCTTCTTTATCCATTCATCTGTTGAAGGGCATCTTGGCTCTTTCCACAGTTTGGCAATTGTGGCCATTGCTGCGATGAACATTGGGGTACACATGGCCCTTCTTTTCACTACATCTATATCTTTGGGGCATTCTTGAAATAAAAACGGGATACCCACCCCCTCTCCCTTTTTAAAGGAGCCAACAGGAAAGAATGCAGAAATTTAAAATATGAAAAAGTTTTGACATAAGTATTATAAGGATATGTCCCAGGCAGTACAAAAACAGAAATACAAAATAAGATTGAAAAGGTAAAAAAAAGGACGTGGTTAAATTTACACCCAAGTAATAAAACTTCCGAGAGGAAAGAATAAACATTTGAGGAAATTCCCCATGAACCAAGGACAGAGTTCCCAGACAGAAAGGGACCCACCTTAACATTCAGATATGTGAATGAGGATAAACCACACCAGGCCCCCCAGTATGAGATTTCAGAACATTAGGCCAAAAGAAGTCCCTATAAGTTTCCAGAGAAGATAATTCAAAAATAAATATATGAATAAACACAAGTTTTATACAGAGGTTCAAGAATCAAAATGGCTTTGGACTTCTTAATAACCCTGGACATGAGTCAACACTTCTGAAGCCAATAATTTCAGATTCTGCACCAAGACATTTTTGAGAAGTGAGAAGAGACTTCTAGACAGCCAACTATTAGTGAATATACTCTACCAAAATGAAGAGAGTAAAGCAAGACCAAGGAAGACACAGGATGGGGAAAATCAGGGATTCGACCTGAGTGAGGATGGGTGAGGCCATCCAGGGGGCTGTGAAGGGCATCCCTCTGGTGGCTGCATGGCATCTGGGAGCCCTCATGCAGCCTGGCATGGCTCCCGCTTGTGGAGACGTTTCTGTGAAGACACTGATAGAATCCCTAATGGATCGGAATGGAGAGGAGATTGACCAAGCTAGGGACAACGTTGCGTCTGCATCCGTGAGAAATCTGTAGAACACAGTGGCAGGGAAAGGCTGTATTTCCTTCAGGGAAAACAGAAACTTTTGATGGGAAGGAAAGTGTGTGGCCATAAACCCGGGGCTAAATCCTCTTCCTCCGAGAGTGCCAAGTCAGCATCTAGTTCCCAACCCCGAAAAATCAGGAGGCAGTCCTGTCAGCATGTTGTGCAGAGGTCCAGCCGAAAATAGGGGGACACGATTGCTTCTGGGACAGGAGGGTCAAAGAATGCAATTTCTCTTATCACAGCCCACACAACTCTCTACGTGGTGTGCACGTGTTCCTTTGATAAAAATAGAAGCAGAAATTGAAGGATGCTCGGGAGGAACAGTTGGTCTGTAACCACATCTGAGCTTAAAAGTGCGCTGAGAAAAAAAGCTCCTTCCGGGGGTGTCTAGCCTCGCCGCAGATGGCCCGGACCCCAGCCACACTCCCCCCACTCTCTGCTCCCAGGCCGGCTCCATCTTAGTGATGGAAGGCTGTGACCTGGCTTTTTTCCATGCAGCATAGCGTCAGAGTGAGTGGTTTATTGAAAAATCCAATTCTGAGCACGTTGGTCTACCACAAACCGGAGGAGGCGGCCGGGGTGCCCTCTAAGTGGGTTTGGGTCACACGCAAAGCAGCACAAGGCGCCTTTGTGTGGGGACTTACAATTCTGCCCTGGTTTGCAGAGCAAGACCGCACGGCCTGTGTCTGCGGAGGCCGGTCAGGATTTCCTCTCTTCCCTCACCCTCCCGGGCGAGCCTTGATTAGGCACATTGGTTGTGGCACATTCCTTACAAGCTGCAGACGCAGCGTGTGTCACCTGGGCCATCCCCGGGGCACCCCTAGGGGTGGAGAGCAGAGGCTGTGTCTGTGAGAGGGGATCCTGTCTGCTCGTGGGCAGGCAGCCCGGCCAACAGGAGCACCTTGGTCCGAAGCAGGAGCTTTGGAACCCACCCAGGCCGGATTCAAATCTTGATCTTGCCGCTTCTCAGCTGGGTGTGACTCAGACTAACTTACTTCGCTTCCCTGAACCTCTCTTTTCTCTTCTGTAAAATGGGGATAACTAGAGTACTTACAGCGTAGAATGAAATGGCACGTGAGATGTGTTCTTAGAACAGTACCTGTCAGTGTACTGTTGGCTATTAACTCAGTATTAGATTACCTCTGTCATATTGGGAAAGTCACTGAATGTCTCTGAGCCTCAGTTTCCTTGTTTGTAAAACGGGGGAATGCTGCCTCTCCCGAGGTTGTCGTGAACATTCTGTGAGATGAGATGGAGAAGCTGTGTAGCCGATACATAGCAACCGGGAAGAACTCAGTTTATGCAGCTCATTCTGCCTTCGCTCCTTCCCTCGTCCCCGGGCTCTGTCCTCACTCGGGCCTGCCTTCCTGCTGCCCGGCCGCTGACTCTCTCCCCTCGTGTCTGCTACAGCGGATCCTCCACAGTTGCCAGAACAATTTTTCAGAAACGCTGGTTTTATCACTTCCCGCCCCTGCCGAAGAGCCCACTGTGGTTATAAAATCACAACACCTCAGCCTGTTATTTAAAGCTTCGCGCGGCTGCCTCCTTCCCCACTCTCCTGCCCTGCCTCCTCTCTGTCCAGATGGTCACCTTATTCCTCGTGCACGTGTCTACCATCTCCACGGGCTGCCCGCTGTGCGCAACCTCCCCAGCTGCCCTTTTAAGAACATCGCTTATTTTAGGAGTTGATTGGAAACTCCCTTCCACCAGAAAGGCTGCTGTTGTCACTTCTGGTTTCCTCGGCTCGCCCGTGCTCCTGGCTGTCACCAGCACCAGTCTCGTGCAGTTTGGGGCAAACTTCCCACTGAGCGCGGTGGGAAGGAGCATGAGGCTTTGGAGTCCCACAGGTTTGGGTTCCGATCTTAGTCGTACTCCGGACTAGCTGAGGGACCCTGGGAACGTAATTTTACCTCTGAGTGTCCTCACTTGCAAAATGAAAATTTGTATTCCCAGCTTCCAGATGAGGACGTTGAGAGGTGAAGTAGTGCCTGAGAACATTATGAAATAGCCACATAAATCCCCTAGTCTCACACCTGGCTTCTTCCCTCCATTGTTTCATATGTGCCTCTTTTGTTGCTTTGATTCAACACCTCACGTGGAGTCTTGGTGATGAGATACAGCCCTGTTCTACAGGGGTTCAATGTTCCACAGCCTTTGCCAGAAATCAAAAATAAACCCAGTTGTCTAAAGACTCATCTGTTTCTCCGAGCAGTGAGGATGCACAAAGAAGAAAGTTGTATCCCATCTGAAATTCTGACCAATATTCAAGGACCCCAGTCCTCTAAAGTTCTGTCATCCTCAACTCACCCACTCATTTATTCATTTCCTCAATAAATACAATACCTGTTGAGACCTGCGAGATAACAAGCACTGTTGTGTTTACAACAACATAGTGATAATCGATGTGTCTCTGCCTCCTCAGATCTGACGGTCGGGCAGGGCAGGCAGTTCACGGCGGGGCCTGAGAAGCGACCCTGGAGACAGCCCACCCACCTGGGCTTGCATCACTTCCTGGCAACCTTGGGCAAGCTCCTAAAACTCTCTGTACCTCAGTCTTACCATCTTTAAATTGGGAATAATAACTGACCGTACTTACATTATGGGGTTATTATAAAGAGGAGATGAGGCAGAGAACCCATAGAGAACATTTCACTAAGATGTTGGCATGTGGCTTGGTACCAGGTTTCACCATCATCACCACCATCCTCCTCCTCCTCCCCATCGTGGTAATAGCACTTAGGATGAAGATGAATGGTGGTGGGAAGGGAGAGACGTTGCACCCACAAGGAAGGCTTTGCATTTTCCTATAAGAACCATATTACAGACGGTTGTTTGCATCACGTGCTAGTCCCTGAGAGCTTGCTTCTCATGGGCCCGAAGCAGCGGGTGAGGACCCCAGAGGACCGCCACCGTGGTCACGCCCCACGGCTGTTTGTAATCTAGGACTGGCTCCTGCTAACCCCCTGTGACTGGCCGTCCTTGTGGCTCCAGCTGGTACACTCTTGTCGGCGTCTCAAGTCCCACCGTCTAATCCCTTATGCACATTCAAGTGGCTTTTCACTGCTAACGTTCAGAGTATGGGAAAAACAGCTGAATATGAATTGGACATTTTTTTAAAGGGAGAAAATGGCTAATAATTCTGAAAGCCAGACTAAAGGGCGAAAAACCATCCCCGTGATACATCAGACAAGTGCCTGGGTATGCCTCTATATGGAGAGCTCAGTCACTGTCCCTAGGGGGAAATACATGCCAAGTCCTTCTAGAGTGGCTCAGTCCCCCAGTGTGCTGACCAAGCAGTGACACGTGGTGGGTGTGGCAGGAAGGACAGGGGAGCCAGAGAAACACCACTGCTCATTCCCCATTTCGGCATAAAATGGGGACACTTGCGGGTCTGTACCCCCTCAAGTTCAGGGTCATCGAGTAAAGAAGAGGAAGTCACTGTACCACTGCCATAGGCAGCCATCCCCTGAATCAAGGACATATTTTCGGGGGCACCTGGGCAGCTCAGTCGTTAAGCATCTGCCTTCAGCTCAGGTCATGATCCCAGGGTTCTGGGATCAAACTCCACATCGGGCTCCCTGCTCCGTGGGAAGCCTGCTTCTCCCTCTCTCACTCCCTCTGCTTGTGTTCCCTCTCTAGCTGTGTTTCTCTCTGTCAAATAAATAAAATCTTTTTTTTTTTAAAGTCATAATTTGCTACAGTCCTGGTCCATCACAGCCTTTCTCCAAAATATCCATTCCCCCCCCCCAAAAAAAGAAAGAAGTATGCCCCATGCAAAAAGATGGCCTCATTAAATTCTGAAGTTTGCTGCTGGGTTTTACTGCCACCTCGTAGCTGGATCTGTTTCTAAGCCCTGGCAGCAGTCGGATACGCCTGGCTTCACTGTGTTACTGCCTATTATTGGCATGAGCCATAGAATGGTAGAAATGGTAGCAATGGGTTCTTATCTTACTCTAAGACACATGGGAGCTGGGAAAGGGAGATAGAGGTTTTCTCTTGATTTTGAAATGATCAGAAGATGAGGGAGTGGTGGAGCCTTGCATTCCGAGTGCAGGACAGGTTGTGGGTGTGGGGTGATTCCTGGAGGCTCTGAAGTGCGTGAGTTCAGCCGTCTCCTGAGGCCCCGTGCCATCGGTACGCAGGGCGGCACTGACCTCACACACGCTAATCCTAAAACAATAAGCTAGAAAGGAGACGCTTGGCGTTCTTGCAACTGCAGAATGGAGCAGCCCCACTTCCTCCAATTTTATCTCCTGCTTCCACCTGGAATGATGCTAGCGTGTTGGGTTTTACCCTGAGGAGTTTGCATCATGTGAAAACCTTAAATCAGATCTGTCTGCCAGTACACACAGTCTTAATCCGTTAAATATTTCTAGCTAACAAGACACGGGGGCCCTTTCCCTCCACAGACAGTCACGTACCACTACGGCCATGCAAATAGAACCACTTCTGCCTGCTTTTTGCAGGGAGGAATCAGTAACTCCCTGTGCCTCCGTGGTTTCATCCAAATCCCTCATGCAGTGCACCGGGCACTTAGCAGTTGTGCACCGCCTTGGCTCTGGGGTTGGGTCTCCTACTGCGAACCTGGGAAGGTTTTAAATAAAGGACCGTCATTCCCTTTGATGAGCCACTTACAGGGAACCAAAACCTTTGACTTTATCAAGTGATGGGAACTGGAGTCCGGGACCCGGCTGTAGAATGTGGAAAGAAAAAGGCGTCGAGCCCTGTCTGCCCCCTCGTCCGATCTGGACTCAGGGAAGTGAAAACACTGAGACTTGTCATAAGTAATGAATATTTTCTCTGGAGCTATGCAGGAATGTCTGAAAAAGAAAATTTCTTTCTAGAAGACTCTGACTGGTCAAAATGACCTCTTTTGTACTGATGGTTTGTTCCTAGGGAAGTGATTTTTTTTTTTTTTAATTTCCATTCATCTAAGAAAAGAGAACATTTTGAGAATTCTAAAAGCAACGTGTGGGGGGGCGCCTGGGTGGCTCAGTGGGTTAAAGCCTCTGTCTTCGGCTCAGGTCATGATCTCAGGGTCCTGGGATCAAGGCCCACATCGGGCTCTCTGCTTAGCAGGGAGCCTGCTTCCTCCTCTCTATGCCTGCGCCTCTGCCTACTTGTGATCTCTCTCTGTCAAATAAATAAATAAAAATCTTAAAAAAAAAAAA
>PITA01003054.1:79952-146707 GCA_004023965.1 Spilogale gracilis | reverse complement strand
GTTTGTTTCTGTGTCCAAAGTCTCTGTTGTTTTGTTTCTCTCTCTGGATTACCCTACTTCCCATTTACTTTCCTTCTCCCACTGTTCTCCAGGTTACCCCTCATGCACCGCAAGTAAGTGAAACTATGTGATACTTGACTTTCTCTACTTGGCTTATTTCACTCAGCATAATCTCTTCCAGTCCAGTCCATGTTGCTACAAAAGTTGGATATTCATCTTTTCTGATGGAGGCGTAGTATTCCATTGTATATATGTACCACATCTTCTTTATCCATTTATCTGTTGATGGGCACCTTGGCTCTTTCCACAGTTTGGTGATTGTGGCCATTGCTGGCACTATATATTCTAAAGAAGAGAGCTGCAAATGAAATATCACCAAATCTGAAGTACAGTATTTCCTGCCAAAGCAAAAAAAGAGTATGACAGGAATAAACTCTGGTGTATTCCACAACTTAAGAAAATAAAGTATTTCAAGGGTGCCTGGCTGATTCAGTCATTAAGTGTCTGCCTTCAGCACAGGTCATGATCCCGGGGTCCCTGGATCAATCCCCACATTGGGCTCCCTGCTCTGCAGGAAGCCTGCTTCTCCCTCTCTCATTCCCCCTGCTTGTGTTCCCTCTCCAGCTGTGTTTCTCTCTGTCAAATAAATAAATAAAATCCTTAAGAAAAATAAAGTATTTCAATAGTAAACTACATATTGAAGGGCTGCATTTCTTTTCATTCATTCTGGCCATTTGCATTAATTTTTTTCTTTTTTTATGGTAAAAACACTCGGCATAAAATCTACCCTTTTAAGAAAACTTTGAGTACAATATATTATTGTTGATTATAGAAACAATATTGTACAGATCTTTTGAACTTAATCATTTTGCATAAGTGAAACTTTTTGCCTGTTGATTAGTAAATCTGCATTTCTCCTTTCCCTCAGCTGCTGGAAATCACCATTCCACTCTTTGATTCTAAGAATTTGACAACTTTAGAAAATTCATATAAGTGGTAACATGCAGTATTAAAAATAGAACTGTAAAAAAATTAAAAAATAAAAAAAGAACTATCATATGATCCAAGAAATCCCACTTCTGGGTGTATATCCAAAGAAATAGAAACAAGACATCAAAAAGATATCTTTATTCTTACATTTATATATGGCATTATTCACAATAGCCATAATATGAAAACAACCTAAGTGTTTGTTATAGATGAATGGATAAAGTAGATGTCATATAGATAAATACAATAGGATATTATTCAGCTATGAAAGAGAAGGACATTCTGTCATTTACAACCATATCAATGGAACTTGATGGCATTATGCTAAATGAAATGCCAGACAAAGAAAGACAAATATTGTATGATACAACTTATATGTGAAATATCAAAATGCTGAACTCATAGAAATATGGAATAGAATGATAGTTACCAGGTGATGTTGGTTGGGCATGGGGATTGGCAAAATAGTCAAAGGGTACATACTTGTGTTAGAAGATGAAAAAGTCTGGAGTGCTAATGTACAGTGTTGTATTTATAGTTAACAATACTGTTATAATATACTCAAAAACTGCCACGAGACAAGATCTTTAATGTTCTCACTAAAAAAAAATAAAATGATAATTATATAATATGATAAAGGCGTTAGCTAACACTATGGTGGTAATCAGTCACAGTGCAATATATAAACGTTTCAAATCAACATATTTCACACCTTAAACTTATACAATGTTACAATCATTTATATATCAATAATAGTTAAGAAAAGAGTAATTGAAAAAATTCTTTGGTCTAACTTGAAAGGTCCTTTATGTCAGGCAACTTGTCAAATAAAATGATAATAGCAGCACCTACTTCATAGAACTGTTGTGAAAGTTAAACCTTATAAGTAAATGCAAAACACACAGAAAAGCTTGACATCTGCTAAAAACCAAAGAAAGACCATCTACTCTTCCTATTGTTATTGGAGGCAAGGAAGTGGCACATGATGAGATCTACACTTTAGAATGGTAATGTTGGGGCGCCTGGGTGGCTCAGTTGGTTGGACAACTGCCTTTGGCTCAGGTCATGATCCCAGAGACCCGGGGTCGAGTCCCACATTGGGCTCCCTGCTCGGCAGGAAGCCTGCTTCTCCCTCTCTCGCTCCCCCTGCTTGTGTTCCCTCTCTGGCTGTGTTTTTCTCTGTCAAATAAATAAAATATTTTAAAAAAATAATGGTAATGTTAAGGACTAAATTGGAAAATGGTATTAGACATTGGAGGCAATTAATATTGAAAAGTAAGTGTGATAAATTAGTCAAATCATGAAGCAGATAAAGCAGAAATGATGGTATGGTTAACACAGTGCCATTAGGAGGGAAAAAAATGAAAACATATTAGAATCTTGGTTATAGTAAATGTAGCATTAGCATTAGCATTAGCACCAGAAAAATAGTTCAAGATGTTCCAAAGTCTCTGAAGTTCTGTACCTGCATACATACAGAGAGAAAGGATAGGTAATAAAATATGGGATGGAGAAGTAAAGTGTTTCAATTTTGCTATGTTCAGTTCAAGTAACTTTGAAATAACCAACTATTAATCAATTAAGATATAGCAAGTAATGAAGGGGAAAGAAGACATTAGGAGAAAAGTTAAGATTATCCATACATTGAAAATGATTGATGAATGTGCTAGATTAATTTCTGTTTCTTCAAAATCTCTGGGGTTAATTATTGTCCTTATATCCACAGAGGTCTTTCCATTAAATCCATTGGCTGTTTGCATAAAATTTAAGACCAACTAGTATTGACAGAGAATGGCAAGAGAAAGGTATAAACAGACTGTGGGAATAATCAAGGGGTAACAATAGAGATACAGAAAGAAAAGCAAACATCCAGAGTTAAAGGACAGAGAGATATAGGGAAAAATCTTAAAGAAGACATCAAGACCAGAGGGAATGATATATAAACAAAAAAACAGAAAATAAGTTATAAAATGACTTGAAGTGAACACTAGAATGTATATCATTGTCACTTTTGCAATAATGATAGCTATTTAATTTTGCTCATAGTTCTTTAACTCTTATACATACAGGCTTAGAATTACTATGCTACAGAATATAAAAAAGAAATATCACATTATAATATCAAAGTATCTTATCACCATATGGCTAAGTTAAATAGAGGGCTTAATTTAGTCCTTGTCCATAACTTCTTCACTTCATTTTAGTAGTTAACACAATTAGGTTTAGGTTTATACACACAAAATTACTTTGATCCACCCCTACTCAGATTACAATATAAAGATTATAATCTGGCTACATGGAGAAAAAGCCAGTGTAACTAATTCTAGTTGCGAGTCACAGCATCTCATTAAAAAAAAAACAAAACTATATAATATCAGTTTAATAGCAAACTATTTGATATTGAAATCCACACATAGATACCACATTCATTCATCATGACAGAAAACTCTGGCTATTTGACCAAGTGAATTGAACTATTTTAATATTTTAATGACTATTTTACCAATGTAAATGCACGGTTCATGTTATCTATTTGGAGTAGAACACATAATTTTCTAAATAATAACCAATTAATAGAAACTAATTTATTGTAAATTCTAAACAGATAAAGCAGATATATTTTTCAGTAATAATGGAGTACTGTTCTGATATAATTAAGATTTTTAATGACTGACGGAGTTCAGACACTCCCTTGCTATTATTAATGTTGTTTTCATTTTCTAAAGACTACTATGCATTATTCATATGAGAAATTAGTGAATAACACAAATGGACATTTTAGCCACAGCCAAAATTTAGGATTTCCGACTTACAATGTGATAGCTGTTCTGAGTCTATAATCCATTCACCCTCAGGAGCCAAAGAATAGCCTTAATACTCTGTATTTAAGCCATTTTGTTTATAGTTTTACAAATATTTGAGTAGATAACCATTTTTTCTCATTTAAAACCACAAAAAAGGACATGATAATTAATGATTTTTAGTTTAGCATGGGGAGGTTGGTGAGTATTATTAGGATCAAATGGATTAAAGAATTTAAGCAGGACTTTTCCATGCTCACATGAATGATGGTGTTTATGTTTTTTTCACGCTTTACTTTAGTTTACAACTGGATGCATTCAACCACCTACAGTCCTTTATGAAATAAGATGAGGCATTATATAAACAAAAAAAAAGCTAACTCCTCATTATTACAGAAATATATTTTGTTTCTTAAAGGAATATTAAGACTATGGATTATGAAACATAAACCAATTATGACTTGAGCAGAAACTTCCAATTATTAAATCTGTCCTAGTTTTCAAGGATACACTCAACAGATTTCTTTTTTGTTTCTTTATAGTTGCTCTTTAGGAACAAAGGCAGGAAAAATGCCAGCTTCACATGTATAAATAAATTAGACACACTCTAAACAAATAAATTTAACATAAAAAAAAAAATATAAAGGAAGATGACAATGGCCACAACAGATATATCGGGAACTAAGAAGACTCTGAGTAGCCAACATTTCAATGCTTACATTGACTTTAAAGCTTCATTGTCCTGCCTTTTAGTTTGTTTTCAAAATATTTATTTTCACGCTGTTAAGATTATAAACTTCCAAAAAACCCTTCCTGTTGCCAGGGGGCTGGGTTTTCGTCTTTAAATCATTTTTCCAGGGTATAATGGAGATACTAAAATTTTTATTCTAACATTTTAAAACTATTCTGATATCATCTAAAAGAGCTCTATATTTTTTAAATCAAGGCTAGCCTAAACCGAGCTGGCCTAAATACCAATTATGTCAAATCTTCTTTAATTAAAGTTGTGGCACTTCCAAGTTCCTAAAATTCCTAGAAGTGTGTACCCATAATCACAAATAAGACAAGCAAAATATATTTCTGATGCCCACTATTTCCCCCTGCATTTGTATACCTTAAGCAACTTGTAAAATTACTGAATAACAAGCATTGAACTATCAGCTGAGGATCCAGCATATAGAACAGCATTACAGGATGAAAACAAACAAAGCACCAGGATGATGTCTGGAGTCATTTGGTTTGTAACCCTAATCCCTGAATTATCACTTGGTATCAATCCCAGAGTGAATTCATTAGAACGACTCAATAATTCTATATTAGAAGGACATATGCAAATAATAAATGAGAAATGTCATTATTAACATGATTAATAAAATATGCTAGGCACTGTGTTACATTTACTTACTCTTTTTTTTTTTTTTTAAGATTTTATTTATTTGACAGAGAGAAACACAGCCAGAGAGGGAACACAAGCAGGGGGAGTGAGAGAGGGAGAAGCAGGCTTCCTGCTGAGTAGGGAGCCCGATGTGGGACTCCATCCCTGGGGTCTCCAGAATCATGACCTAAGCCGAAAGCAGTCGCTTAACCAACTGAGCCACCCAGGCACCCCTACTTACTCTTTATGTGTCCTTACTACGTAGTGACTTTAGTTCACATCAGTTTTAGGGAAGGATTATGATGGTAATTTTAAGTGGCAATCTCTCAGTAGTTGACACAATGCTCACTCCCACATGCTGTGTCCGGGTGTGTGCAGGAGGAGACAACCTTCTTTCCCTTAGCACTCTGCTTACCCCTTTCAGTCAGGAACATTTAGGCCTCAATGAAAGGACATTGCATGCTCTATTTTGGGGCAAATTTCTGGGCCTAAAAACACTTCATTTTTATAGTCTTTTTTTTAGGTCAAATAGGCAATCAGACAGTCAATAACATTTACTTTAAACTAAAAATCCGCTTGCAGCATTGAAATGATTTATACATATCTAAAAATAAGCATCTAAGCTCTTTTTATTCATATAGCTTGTCCCTCTGTAACTACCCTACCTCACTAAAGACATTCATCTTTATGTCCTCAATGTAAGGGGCTCCTGACAGATTTTTAGCAATACCATGCAAGTACTGATTTTTTTTTTTCTCATTCACAACATAAAGGTCTTAGCAGCTTGGACTTATACAAATAAATAGAAACCTGGTAAGGCCGATGAGTTGCTGACTCTGGTTCTTGATCTGTTGAACTATCAACCCTTTTTAGGGCCAATTGCTTCAAATCAACCATCTAAATATTTATTTATAGGGAAAAAAATGTCTATTTTGAGATTAGTGCTGATGATAACACCAGAGTAATCATAATCATGCATTTAAGACAAATATTGTTTTTGATGATGGATAAAATAAATACTTTTGATGATATTTATTTTATATCATGCTCGCCATGTGGAAGAGCCAGTGCTAAACGTAGAGCAATAAATATAACATGATCTGGATATTTTAATATGTTTTATAACATTGTGGTTTTTTTATGTCTCTACATATAAACATGTAAGTAGAAACCATTTAGAGAGGAGGTTGTACAAAAACTATATTAAAATTTAAGAACTATTTAGTGGTTGTTACAGTTGACGAGATTGTAATTTTTTACCATGGAATATAGTACTTAAATTTATAAACAGCGTTTTATCCTTTAGAAAAGTCTAAAGACTTTAGAAAAGGAAAATATACAGAATAGACAGAAAAAGGTTAATTTATTTTAGAATTGATACTAATATCTCCTAATACCTTGGTAATATTTGAGAGTTGGAAGTAAAGTTTGTCTTCCACTTGGCCCTAAATTCTTAACTGATGGTAAAAGTGAACTCAGGGTCTTTCATGAGTGATAAATAGAAGAGTGGAAGAGATCACGTTGAGAAATATTCAAGAGACAGGACTCTCTAGGTATAGTTGAAGTCAGATTGTTAAGAAATAACATGTAATAGAGAAGATAAAGGAGGGGCTACCTGCTAATGTTAGAGGTCCTTATCAGAAGTAGTATAAGAACTGGTGAATTGGTTAGCTAAAATCAGTAGTTCTGGCCATATCAAAAATTTCAAGAGACAATAAATAGTATTTTTAATGGTAGGTTTCTAAGTACCTAGAAATTCTCAGAATAAATTTGAGTATACATAAAATTCCTATTAATGACTATTAAAGCCTGCCCCAAAATCTTACTTACTAAATATAATCTCAATTTACTGTCCATATTTAGTATTTATTATAGAACATTTTCATGCAAATAATTTTACTGAGTGACTACGCTCATTATACTCTGAAGTACTAAAAATTCATGGTAAAGAAATCAAACAGAAACTTTTGTCAGAAAATATTCAGGGAAATTTAAGCTTGATATGGTGAGATTTTCCAGTGGTGATGAAGGTGCTGGAATAAGGATGTAAAGAATTTGGATGAGGTGTTTACATGTGGGTATAATTAGTTATGAGGAAAATGGAAAAAAGTAAAGTTGTCCCAACGTAGCTCTCACATTTGGTCAGAGAAGGGTGAATAATTCAAACACATTTGAGATGGAGCATCAGGTAATTGGACAACAAACAGGAATATATATTGTCAACATCCATTCAAAAAAGAAATGCCTTTCTAGTAGAAGAGAGGATTTAACTCTGCTCAGTGTTGCTTAGAAGTCAAATAACAAGCATCTAGTAAAGTTGAGAGGAAAAACTGAAAGATGACTGAGTAATTAGAGAATGGAGGAGAATTCTAGAATAAGAGAAAAGGATTTGGAGATTGCTCATGAAGAGGAATAGAGAAAATAGAGAAAACAAACAATAATGTGGGAAGAAGACATATTTTTGATGTTTTATATTGTACTTTGAAGGATGAGAGACACAAAAGCATTTTCTAAACTGCTTTGATAATGATACAAAGGTAATGATACCGCAAAGTAGATACAACAAAGTAGAGAGTCTGTTGATGCCATACAGCAATAGGTTAAATAAGAGGAAAAGTCCTTGCAAAATTAAAGGGCACGGCATCCAGAATACATGTGTAGTGACTAATTTTTGATGGAACAAGGACAAATGTCCTCATTGAAATGAAAGACAGGGATGAGAGGGAGAATACAGATGGTTTCTGCTTATTCAATACAGTGTGATGAAAACTCATGAGCTAAAAGTGAGGTGGTGAAAAGGGAATCAAAGATTTGAGAAGAGAGAGTTGATATGTGAGAGTGAGTTTACAGCTTACCAAGGAAGTAAAGTAAATTGTTGAGCCAGCCAAAGTTGGTCTGATTTTGTAGAACACAAATTGAAATGGATCCCATCTGCCAGTCGGTCATTTTTCCCACTGATGCTCAGCCCCTATCTCCTCAGTTCCAACATAGAAAATAGGAGGGGGAGAGAGGGAAAAGAAACCTGAGAGGATTTTTTTTTTTTTCCTTTTCTTTTTCCAAAAGAGAGTTTGCAGATTAGGGATATATTAGTTTCCTAGGTTTGCCACAACAAATTACCGCAAACCGGGGAGATTAAAACAGGAGAGATGTTTTCTTACAGATCTGGAGGCCAGCAGTATGAAATCAAGGTATCAGTGGGCCATGTTGCCTCTGAAGGCTTTTGGAAAGAATCTTTGCAGCGTCTGGTGGCCCCGGATGCTCACTATTTTTGGCAGCGAAATGCCAATCTGTCTCCTCCATAGGGCACACTTCTTCCTGTCTATCTCTCCATTAAAATCTCCCTCTCTTTTCTTTTATGAAGATTCCAGTCTTTGGACTTAGGGCCTCCCTAACTCCAGGATGATTTTATCTCCAGATAAACAACTAACTACATCTACAAAGCTCTTATTTCCAAAAAGTCATATTTTTAGATCCCAGGTGGACATAAATTGGGGAAGGAGGCACTATTCAATTCACTATGCGAGACACAGCACTGATAAGAAAGCCAAAACATGAGTGTGTCTGTGGAATATGACTGGGACAAACTTTCAGCTCAGTCCTCCTATTTTCCACCTTGTTAATTTGCCCCCTAGTATATGATAAATTGGAACCCAAGGTTTTATCACATTGCAGACTGCAAGAAAACATCATTCCCCATATTTTAAAACATCAACATCATCGTATTCACTCTGTCTTCCATCTTCTGTAAGTTTATTAAAATCTTTTTTTCTTGTCAGCCTCTTTCTTCTACTATTCTGTCATTGTTTGAGTTTATTCCTTTCTGAATTTCTATACTTTTACTGTAGTGTGGTTTCCCAAGGAATGATAGAGACAAACATGTATACTTAATCTTTCATTTGGGAAGTTAAAATTGTTTTTCCTATTTTTGATGACTATTTTCCTATTTTGCTATAGGAATTGTCTTTTCAATGTGCTATTTTGCTTTTATGTGATTGTGGTCTTGTAATATTTTTTCCAAGGCCCATATTCTAATTTTCTTTTCTTTGATCATTTTAACTGAAGATAATATATTAATCCTCTTTATTTTCCAATATGAAAGATGAGAAAAATCATTGACTCTGATTTAAATTCCCTTTTCCGAATATTTATTAACAACTATTAATAATTAATATTGTTATTATTATTTTTAGTGCTTTTCATGTTCCCTTTACAAAATTATTCCAAGACTACTTCTTGTTTATTAACTTTCTTTAGATACCTTCTGGAGCCCAAAATCTTAGCAAGAAAAGCATGGAAAATAGGCACTAACATGTTATCTTACCTCTTTTATCTTTCTGATTTGTGTTTATTGTGTTATTATACTTGTCAATGTCAAAATATTTAGCTTTTCTTATCATGGTTTTTATGGTTGATAACCATGGTTCCATATATTATAGGTTTAATGGGTGTATCATTGAACTATGGCCTAGAGAGAATAATTTTCAAATTAACTGAATTTTTTTAGATGTAAATATACAGGGGTCATCAGAGAGAAGAAACAGTTATAACTCAAGTAGAAGTCTTGGTCTTCCATAAGATCAGGGATGAATCTTCCAAGAATTACAGGAATGAAGTAGGAAAGAATTAAGAATAGGGACAGTTTGGGAGACTTATGGTGAAAAGCTTGAAGAAAGTCCATTTAATGCTATTTTTAAAATTATGACAATGATACCATTGTAAGTTGAAATGAGGGAATGTTTGTGGGCTCAGAAACTAAGAATGAACAAAGAATGTGTAAAATTGAGAATGAACATTAAGTAACACTGTGGGAAGTTGAAGAGCAGATGGATAGGAGAAAAAGTATCATAGGGTAGGACTTAGGTGTGTAAAGAAAATATTGACTTAACCATTCATCGTTCTCTAATATCTCCTAATACCTAATACCATTATTTTCTAATACCTCTTAATACCTCCTAACATTTCATCTGAAAGTATATGGTTTTTAATAAGCAAAATGTATAATGTATATTATCACTGGGTCTCACAAAGATTCTATTCACTGGATATAATTATGCTCATTTTATAAATGGCATTAAGATAATGTTGAAGTATCACTGAATTTTATAATTTCAAAGTCAATATGTCATATTTTGTTATGCATCAAGAAGTAGCAAAATTAAAATTATTACCTTTAACAAATCTGTTATTTAGAAAAAATACTAGAACCTTGCTTCATTATAAATGAAGATTTTGAAAACATATTAACAAAAATAGAAACTTGGGCAAAATTTCCTAGAAATAACTTTCTGGGATTTTTATTGACACCATCAGACAATATACTTCATAGAGATGTTTTTTTTGTTCATATGCTAAATCACTGGATCTATTTCTACCACTTAAATATATGCTATTAAATTTTGTTTAATATGATATTTAAATGAGTCTTTTTTTATAAATTAGCTGCAAAAGGAAGGTGAGCCAGAACAATTTTATGCTTCATATGGTGTTCATAATTTGGCACACTACAATCAAGAAAAGACCAAAGCATGGAGTTTAAACAGATGTCTACTTGCATAGGTCCATAATACATTGGTGGTTTTTTCATCATGAACTCGGAGACATCCTGCTTTTCAGTTAGATGAAATAAAAGACAGGCCTGATAAATGTCTAGGAGAAAAAAATAAATCAGCTCAGCTGTGACCCAGGTCAGGATTATTCTTAATATTCACAATTAATTTCTGGAGAGCAGCTTGTATACAACATTACCAGCTGCTCTTGTAACAAATATGTGCATATTTTGGCAGCTACAGATTCAGTAATTTGCGCTTCTTACTTGAAAACCGAAAGGTGAACTCATCTTGTATGCTTTTTTTCTTTCCTAGTTTCCTTTATAGTGATAATGCTTTTATCACATGAACTTCAAGTAAGAGTAAATTAAGAATGGTGAGAGTGACACCTGAGCTATAAATGAGATTGTTCAAGTTAGGATGTATATCTTAATTAAAATTTCAGTGATTGGTTAAGATAGATCTCCCATGAATTTTTTTCTTTTTTCTTTCTTTTTTTTTTTTTTAGTTTTGAATTGCTGTAAAGATACTTTCCATTTCTTTTTTTTCCCTATTTTTTTTTTTTTGCAAATTCATTTACGTACTTTGTTTAAAGTGTGGATAAAAGGTTGAATTAATGTTATTTCAGATTCAGTCTGGGATGACTTGATTCTGTAATGAAAGGCATCATTTTTATGCATGTTTTTACAGAACGAATGAATGAAGTGTGTCATCTCTTATGCAAGGTGCCCTACACTCTCATTCTGTGAGTGAATCTCTGCAGAATTGGGTTTTACAGACTCCTTTCCAGACTGAAGGATGTCCTATATGACCTGTTGACATTAGTTCCATCTACCTGTAGGATTCTCAACTGAAGATATGTCCATGAAGAAAATTCAGTAATACCACTTGACTATTATTTAAATGCACTCAAAAAAGGCAGCATCACAATTCAATAAAAACAAGAGCTTTCCAGGGTTCCTAGGTGGTACAATTGGTTAAGCATCCAATTTTTTGTTTAGGCTCAGGTCATGGTCTCAAGGTCCTAGGGTAGAGCCCTGCATCGGCTCCATGCTCAGTGAAGAGCCTACTTGGGTTTCTCTTTCCTTCTGCCCCTCCCCACCATGTGTTCACTCTCTCTCTTTTTAAAATAAATGAGTAAATCTTTAAAAATAAGTAATTAAATAAAATAAGTAAGTACAACAGCTTTGGAATAGTACTTTTTTTTATAACTTAACAATTACAAGTTATGTTTTCTTAAAATATCTAATACTTCCACGTTTAATTTGTACAAATCAGGGTGTATGCCTATATTCATCATATTAATGAATACAGGTTCAAAATTAATGCTGTCATGAATTTTGTGCTGAAAAGAAAATATATTTCTTTTGTCTAAAACAGATTTGTGGTTGGGGCACCTCGGTGGCTCAGTCAGTTAAGAGTCCAACTTGAGTTCAGCTCAGGTCATGATCTCAGGGTTGTGAGATCAAGCCCCATTTTGGGCTTGGTGCTAGGCATGGAGCCTGCTTAAGATTCTCTCTCTTTAAAAAAAATAATAAAAAAAAAAAGATTCTCTCTCTTTCTCTTCCTCTGTGCCCCTCTCCCACCTCCTTCCCTCTTTTCAAAAAAAAAAAAAAAAAAAAAGATTTGTGTCAGCTGAAGAAATAAGTGATATGGGTGGGAATGTGAGAATGTGAGAACACTCATAAGGGTTAAATGAAAAAACTCACTGTTAAGTAGTAATAACTAGTCTTTATTCTGAGCAAGTGGATAGTCAAAGAAATAACAGAAATACATATTTCATTTATTTCAAAATAATTATTTACACAATTAAAAAACAAAGACTCGTCAAGATTTTTGTCATTGTTCATTTTTGAAAAGATGTATATTTTTGACAACTTCTAAATTTTAAAAAATATATTTACAATATATAGCCTCTATGATTTAAGGGAGGATATCTATGGGGAAGGTAGAACCTGATTTTCTTTAAAATTCAAGAGTGCTCTAACACTATATTAGTTTGCATGGGCTGCCAAAACAAAGCACTATGGGCTGAGTGGCTTAAACAACAGAAATTTATCTGATCACAATTCTGGAGGTTAGAAGTCCAAGATCAAGGTTACAGTAGGCTTGATTTCTTTTGAAGCCACTCTCCTTGGCTTGTAGATGGCCATCTTCTCTGTGGGTCTGTGTCCTAATCTCTTTTTGTAAAGACCCCAGTTAGATTAGACTAGGGGGCATTGTTATGACTTCATATAACTTAATTATCTCTTTAAAAACCTTATCTCCAAATACAGGCACATTCTGAGGTACTGGGAATTAGACTTCAACATACAAATTTGGAAGGGGTACAGTTCATCCCATAAGTGGCTCACCTGAACTCTGAGTGTGTTGAATCTTTGTTAATTCAAAGAGTTATATTTGCAATACTTAGTAATGCTTTTTGTGGAACATTTTAGGGCAAACTTTATGGTTTGTGCATTGTATATTAACCATTATAAGAGTTTGCTTTTTATCTTTTTCTGTTGTCTTGGTTTTAGTTCATCTTAACCCTATTGCTACCACTGTCTTCTTAGTTTTATATTCACTTGTCTGGTACTCTATCCATTACGTTATATTCAATGGTGGTGTATCATTTTTAATTTTCTTAACAATAAAATATTTAAGACTTTTTTTAGCTCAGTTGTAAAGCTTATATTTTCATTTGTTTGTTTTACCTCCGTCACTTAAAACTTTCCATAGCTAATCATTGTGCTTAGAATTAAATTCAAATCCATTACTCTGGCCTAACAGGCCCCACCTGACGTAGCCTCTCCTTACCTATCTAACCTCATTGTTCATTCAACACTTGTGCTCATTCATCATGCCCATGTTAGCAAGGACCTTTTTATTCTCAATTTATCCAGGTTCTATGCCTAGAATTTGTGCAGAATGCTACCTCTTGCCGGAATGAAGTTCCACATGCTGGTGACTTTGTTGGCCTGATCTAATCATTAAGGTTTCATTTCGTACATTTTCTCTTCACAAAAGCATTCTGTGATCTTGCCCTCTCTGGTGCTGCCAGCGCCTGTTTTTGTAATTCCCAGTCATTCTCTAGCATATCACACTTTCTTATTTCTTTCAAGGCCCATATTGGTATCTGAAATTTCCTTTTTGTCATGGTTTATTTTTATATCAGCTCTCCCCAATAGAATGTTTTACAATAATTGAAATGATCTATATCTGCACTGTCTAATACAATAGCCACTAACCACACGTGTCTTTTGAGCCTTTGAATATAGCCAGTGGGACTGTGGAATTAAGTCATTAATTTTATTTCATTTTAACTCATTTAAACTTAAAATTAAGTAGCCACATATAACTGGTGCTTTCCATATTGAATGGCACAATTCCGTGTCCTTTATTAAATATGAAATTCCACCATGATGAGAATTTTTTCTGTGTAAAGTGATTACCTTTGTAGCATAACAGTTAGCATGTCCATACTTAATAGGAAATACACAAAATATAAATGAAAACAATATATGAAAAGATAAATAAATGTAATTTATTAGGAACATATAATCTATTCATATTTATTGTGGCTATTAAAATTCTTTGTTTGCATTCTGATTTGTATCTGAGATTAGTAGGATCATCTTTCTTCTTTGTCCCTGTCCTGATTTTAGTTTAATTGATCAGATCTTTCCCTTTTGTTATTCCCTTATATGTTTGTATATCCTAAGATTTATTATTTAATGCCAGACACTGTTCTGAGTTCTTTGCGTATATTAACTCATTGATATTCACAATAACTCTATGAAGCATTACCTCCATTATACAGATTGGAAACCTGAGGCACAGGGCATTGAAACAACATGTCCAAGTTACTTCATTATTCTGAAATGGAGCTTCCAGACACCATGATCTTAATCTACATTGCTTGTAAATTTGAAAGTTTCCTTCTGTTATGCTAGGGGCTACCGTTAAGACACATATTTGAAATTATATTCAGTATTATATTGAAATATAAATATTAGGGACATTAAAAACAAAAAAGGCCAGATCTTTATGATACTTTTCTTTCTAGTAGTTTTGCCTTTTACCTTCAACCTTACCTGAGTCTAATAGTCGTTCTCTAATAATTTGGAGCTGGTTGAGAAAGAGGAAAAATTTGTCTCTTTGCAATAATCCTTGGGCTCTAGCAGGCATGACCCCCAGGGAATAGCCAGGAGAACAAACTAAGACACATATCATTTAAGTGGGCTCTTGCTCTCTCTCAGTCAGGATAGCTACCTCAAAAAAAAGCAGTTTGCGCAGTGAACTTTGCTTTTTCCCCCAGTGTTTTTTCTTTCACACATTCAAACTGACAAATTGGTAAATAAATAAAATAAATTTGATACACAACTATTTGATTTATTAATATCTTTCTGGAGTCAACAGGAAAACCAACTATTTTATAGGATCTTCCCCCAAATTTCAAAAACACATATTTCAAAATACATACTGATGTAAAATCCAAATCCAACTTTTGCCTCCCCTTGCATTTTTTTTTTAAAGATTTTTATTTATTTGACAGAAAGAAACACAGCCAGAGAGGGAACACAAGCAGGGGGAGTGAGAGAGGGAGAATCAGGTGTGAGACTCAATCCTGGGTCTCAATCCCGGGTCTCCGGGAACAGAACCTGAGCCAAAAGCAGTCGCTTAACCAACTGAGCCACCCAGGTGCCCCTCCACTTGCATTTTCAACCAGCACTTCTGGGGCTATCTGTGTCAGAAAGATGCCTCCAGTCATTCTCAAATTAGTCTTATTCTTTCACCGTTTATTTACACATCATTAATGGCATTAAAACTTGAGTTCAACACAAGTTAGTCTGCATAGCTCATCCTTGGAAACTTTATACTCCTTTCTAAATAACATCTCGCAAGCTAGTTGATTTTCTTCCAAATGTGCAGAAAATATGTTTCTGTGATCAAAATTATACAAAGAACCAAATGTTTACTTTCTGTTATGTCTTATAAATGCCAGTTGGTGTTATCTGACCTTCACTATTTTTATTTTGAATTTGCTTTATTGTGCAAGTCTCACTTACCTCAGATGTTTATTTGTTTCTAAAACATTATTTGAATTAAATACTAATATATTTCTTCCGTTTTATTCTTCATCATTTTATTCCCAAAATACACAGGTACTTAAATAGAGACACAGAAATATATAAATTCAAATCCAGATGGAATCAAGTTTTGTTTGTCAAAAATAATACTTTAAAACTCATAGGAAATGTAGGTGAATAATTTGGAGGTCTGATGTAGGAAAGGATTTCATAAGTAAGATGTAAAAGAAAAGTTCCATAAATTTGACAATATTAAAATTTAAACACACTTAAAGATAGCAAAGTTAAAGGTTATGAACTGAGAATGATATTTAAATAGATACAACAAACAAAGGATTCATATCAAGAATATATAAAGAATTTTCATAAGTCAATAAAAGCAGAATCAGGAACTGAGGAGGAGAATGGATGGGCAACATAAACATACATTTTAAAGACTAGGAAACACATGGCCAATTAACATATAAAAATGCATCCAAACTGCAATCACAAAAATCCAGTCCTCTTTCTACTTTCATTTTCTGCAATCCTGTATAATGTCACTTTTTTGTGAGTCTCTTTCCTTTACTGGCTTGCAGTACACGCTCAATCACACTCCTTTGTATATCAGACTAACCCCTTCCTGTTCCAACCTCCTGCCTTTTCTTAGTTCAACAGTTTCATTTGACAAATTTGTCTTATACACCTTTCATGTCCCAAGCACTATGTGACTCATGGATGACTGGAAATGAAAAAGACAAGAGTCCTTGTTCTCCTTGTCCCCGAAGTACTTATGATCTAGTGAAAGAAGACAGGACTTAACAGATAATTTTTAGCATTAGCTTTCTCATCCAGTGATTCTACCGGAGAAATGTGGTATGACCTCATCTGTGAAACTTTCCCAGAGCTTGTTTGTCAGCTGTCATAGACAATCGAGGTGCTAATGGTACCACTGTTACTTTTATCTGCTTTTTGTGGGGAAAAATAACATTTTCATAGGGTCAATAAAGACAGCAAATAACTGAACATATAAAAATTATGTTCTACTTTTAATAATGAAATAATAAAATATACAGGAATTTAATGCAAGGAACATCAATGAGAAAGACTTCAAAAGGGAAATGGCAGTGGAACTAGGTGATGGGCAAAATGGGAATATTTGTAAGGGGAACTTGTTAAAATGAGAGAAACATGATTAAATGTTGGTCTTGATATGCCTAGAGAAATTAAGAGTGTGATTTTACTCCAAAGAGGCTGTTGAATACATAAACCTTGTTTCAAATCTACTAGAAATTAAGAGAAAAGAAGTGGCAGAGATTAAGAAATATGAACTTCTTTAGGGTATATAATACTAAAAGTAGTGGCAGTTGTATATATTAATCACACCTCCTGTTGTTGAGGAATTTGCAGTGTTGTGAGAAAAAAAGATGAATACTTATATGCCATAATTTCAAAATTGTACTTAGTAGAGAGAGTCAAGTCAGAAATCATACTCATAGGTTACAAAGCTCTTGTTTTAACTAAAGGAATATATGTGGATGGTCCTGCCTTAGGTCTTGCATACGAAAAGAGTTAGACATTTTATCATCTCATAATTTATATTGTGGCTGTCATTATCTACATATCCAAACAAACTCTCAGAATTTATCTAACTCTAATATTTATTCACATTGTTCAGTTCAGATAAATAGCCTTAATTTACGGTATATATAAGGATGCACTATTTAGCTATTTATAATTATTGGTGGGGAAGTAATATTCTCCCCAATAATATGTAAGCATAGTGTTTTGGGGGAAATATTCAGAGAAGGCTTCCAAAAACCAGTAATTATGTTGGCTACAAAAATCGAGTATAAGTAATCTGAACTTTGACCTCCTATTTTAAATTTTCAAACATACAATCTATATATTTTTAACGTGTATTCAGCAAATATCTAGTCTTTAAGAAGGATTATGACACTGAGTGGACATTATGAAGAAAAACATTTCAGGCATTTCAGGTAATTTCCAACCCATCTCTACCACTTTTCACAAATAAGTCGATTTTCAATCATGCTATGCTTCTCATATATTCATCTATGCTTTCTTTAATGATGAGTCTTATCACCAAGTTGCTACAAGTAGCTTGGTGGAATTGATTCTCTTTTAATACCAGACCTAGAACTTTCCAGGACTTGAATCCACCTTTTTAAAACTAACTCACTCTGGGGGCACCTGGGTGGCTCAGTCATTTTAACGACTGAGTCTTGGTTTCAGCTCAGGTGATAATCTCAGGGTCCTTAGTTTGAGCCCCCCAACCCCATCTTGGACTCTGAGCTTAGTGGGAAGTCTGCTTGAAGGTTATCTCCCTCTACTCCTCTCCCCCCACTCACGTGCGAGTGCATTCTCTCTCAGATAAATAAATAAATCTTTAAAAAATCCCTCACTATTCTACTTTAATCATTTATGTATTCTTAAAATATGTATTTATTACCTATTAATAGGAGGAGCTCAGCTTTCTATTGTGGGTACAGTTGCCTAATGGTCCCAAAATGCCCAAAACAGTTGGTATAAGACCTGTTCACAAATTTCACACAGCCCCATAAATACCTAGGTCTTTTCTTCATAAACCTTGAATCACATTTATTTTGTTCATGTTGTCCTGCTACACTTTTAGTACTAAATTTCATATCCTTCCTTATCCTAATTCCTATGGCTCTTACTACTTTTTATCTCTTTCCCTCTAATAGTTCATTTTTCCTATCACACATAAATGTAGTACAGATGTGCTTTTTTCTTAATGAGTAAACTATTACTTAGATTTATACATCCTTCATGTGCCAAGTGATCAGAAATTGCATTTTAATTGTATCCACGTCCACAAAATTAACTTGATAGTGTGAACAAAATGCATTTCAAAAGCCACTAACTTTTCACTTTCTTTTGTAGCTGTAATACAAAATATTATTTGCAGGACCCTTTTGATGCAAAATGGAAACTTTGTTCTTTGAATTGGAGAGAAAAATTTATTCCTAAATATTTGAGAGCGTTAGCTAAAGAATACTTCAAAACAAGTTGGGAAGAGAAAGAGTATACACTTATACATTTTTTTTCCCCAAGAAATTCACAATCTAATTAAACTTCAGTCAATCCCGACCATTATTTTTTAAAATCTATTAATCTTAATTAATCTTAATCTTAATTTTTAAAATGCTCTTTGCATTTTTTTCAATTTGAATGTGGTTATATCTCCTAAGTTAATGAACTGTATAGTTAGAACTAGTCTGCTATGCTAAAGACAGACTTTCCAAATCATCAGGACTGTTTGGGTAACATAAGTCAATTTAATTTGTGTAAAGTTGGTCCCTATCAGGATTTTCTGCTGCAGGTCTTTTAATTTCCCTGTAGGTTTTTAACTCCATGATGATTTTTGTAATTAAGAGTTCTGTACCTCATGACATTAAGTTTGCCAGGGAAAGTACCACTGCCCACACTGTTAACAGCAAACTTAGTTAGGGTTCTCCTTGAAATGCTGCTGCATTTCTCAGAGGTAAAAGCAAAGGAGTCTGGCTTTCCTTTAGAGTATATACTCCATGCTCTGAGAATGATAATTCACCTAATTCCCGAGCCAATGTTTGCACTTGATAGACTCAATAAACAATCCTATATTTTTGAAAGGTTTCAGATAATAGAGAAAACTACCAAATTTGGCACCATCGTTAAATTGAGGCATTTTTCAGTGCCTGGATACATACAGTAGATAATACAATTCAGAAATTAAAGGGAAAAAATACAGATTCACCAAGGGCATGGATACATCTCAAAAGCATTATTACCACATGAAAGAAACCAGTTAGTATGATTATTACACGCCAAGTAGACTCAAAAAAGCAAGAGGGAACTTTTTTGAGTGTTGAGAATATCCTACCTCACAAGTTTGGTAGTAGTTACAGAATGGTATCTATATGTTAAAACTAATCTATTTTTGCATTTACAGTTGATAGATTTGATAGATAAATAAAATTGACCAAAAACACAAGCAACAGAAAGTGACAGATGAATTCAATTATTGTTGAGTCTTATAATGAAATCACTAAAGACAAGAAAGAATGAGTTGTTCCTACATGCAAGTCATAACAATATGTGTTTTATATATTGTTACACTAAGAAAACAAGACATGATAGACTATAATTTAATTTCTGTTTAAAAATAGGGATTTTCTGTGGGAATATGCAAATATATAATCATACATATGTAAAAAAGTATCAAAAATTTTCTCCAAAATATATTTCTTGATGATGGGAAGATGGGGCTTTTCACTTTTTATTTCACACAATTCATTTCTGTGTGATTTGGGTTTTCATAATGGGTGTATTTAAAAATAATTTCAATAACTTTAAAAAAAAGATTAGTTAGTATTGTTAAAAAAATCAAATTATTCTTTTAAAGTAATGTTAACTGTGAGACAATCTGTATGGGAAGACTGTGAGACTACAGACAAATTTGTAGAACTTTGTATTTGGATCCCTGCCTTCTTCTAACCAAATCTATAAATTTCTCTTTGGGAAAAAAATTAATATTGTGACATTCCACATACATATAACCATTACCTTAAATATAAAATGATAAATTGGATATTAAAATTCTCATCCCAAGATGTTTACTTCCTTTTTATTCTCTTTCTTTTAATCTTTGTTGGGTCATTCTCAGTGGAAAGAAAAGAAAGTGTGTGTGTGTGTGTGTGTGTGTGTGTGTGTGTGTGTTAGACGGAATAATTGAAAACATAAAAATACTTTTAAATTCTTCAATTCATAGGCATGCTTGAGTATCAGTGCTGGAATTGTCACTTGCAGAGACATCAAGATTAATTACAATTGTTTTTATAAAAAATTTATCCATATTCTCATAGCTAGTCTCAAAGTACACTAATGAGACAACACTGGTTCAAAATGAAAGCTGTATGTCATCTTTGCATTTGATTAAGTTCTCAGTTTGTTTTAGATTTCAACAATAACTTAAACAAATTCTTTGCTTTTCTACAAATTACCTAATATCCTTGTCTAAATTGGAATAGTCTCTATTTAACTATCAGACAGACATACTTAGATTTCCTGAAGAAAATGGAAAAACCTGTAAAAAAAAAAAAGAGAGAGAGAGAGAGAGACCGTATTTTTACATGTCCTGTTTTTTCTTTTTTTAAGAATTTTTTTTAAGATTTTATTTATTTATTTGACAGAGAGAAACACAGCTAGAGAGGAAACACAAGCAAGGGGAGTGAGAGAGGGAGAAGCAGGCCTCCTGAGCAGGGAGCCCGATGTGGGGCTTGATCCTGGGTCTCCGAGATCATGACCTGAGCCGAAGGCAGATGCTTAATCAACTGAGACACCCAGGCACCCTGACATGTCATGTTTTTTCTTAAAAAAAAATAAAACAAGTGCTCGCTTCAGCAGCACATATACTAAAATTAGAATGATACAGAGAAGATTAGCATGGCCCCTGAGCAAGGATGACACACAAATTTGTGACACATTCCATATTTTTTCATTCTCAAAGGGTCTATACACCAAGAAGATCTAACAATTGTAAATATTTATGCCCCCAACATGTGAGCAGCCAACTGTAAAGCAAAATAAAGAATCATATTGATACAAACACATTAGTTATAGGAGATCTTAACACACCACTCTCAGCAATGGACAGATCATCTAAACAGAAATCAACAAAGAAACAAGAGCCTTGAATGACACATTGGACCAGATGAATCTCATAGATATATTCAGAACATTCCACCCTAAAACAGCAGAATACTCATTCTTCTCAAGTGCACATGAAACTTTCTCCAGAATAGACCACATAATAGGTCACAAATCAGGGCACAACCAATACCATAAGATTGAGATTATTCCCTGCATATTATATTCTCTGACCACAATGCCGTGAAACTGGAACTCAACCACAACAAAAATTCAAAAGAAAATCAAACACTTGGAAGCTAAGATGATCTTACTCAAGAATCTGTGTATCAACCAGGAAATCAAAGAAGAACTGAAACACTTCATAGAAACCAATGAGAATGAAGATACATTGATCCAAAACCTATGGGATACAGCAAAGGCAGTCCTAAGGGGCAAATACATAGCCATCCAAGCCTCATTCAGAAAAATGGAAAAAATCCTGAATACACCAACTCTCATTACACCTTAAAGAACTGGAAAATCAACAACAAATTAAACCAATCCCCCACACAAGATGGGAAATAATTAGGATTAGTGCAGAGATGCATGAATCAGAAACTAGAGATACTGTAGAATACATCAATGAAACTAGAAGCTGGTTCTTTGAAAGAATTAATAAGATTAATAAACCATTGGCCAACTCATCCAAAAGAAAAGGGAGAATACCCAAATTAATAAAATCATGAATGAAAGGGGAGAGATCATGACTTACACCAAGAAAATAGAAACAATCATCAGATATTACTATAACAATGATATGTCAATAATTTTAAAAACCTAAAAGATACAGATACATTCCTGGAAACCTATAACCTTCCAAGACTGAAACAGGAAGACATTGACAATCTGAATAGACCTATATCTAGTAATGAGATTGAAGCAGTCATCAAAAAGCCTCCCCCAAAACAAGAGTCCAGGACCAGACAGATTCCCTGGGGAATTCTACCAAATATTCAAAGAAGAAATAACACGTATTCTCCTGAAGCCCCTTCAAAAAATAGAAACAGAAGGAAAACTTCTAGACTCTTTCTATAAAGCCAGCATTAATCTAATCCCCAACCAGAAAAAGACCCCATAAGAAAGGAGAACATCACACCAATATCTCTGATAAATATAGATGAGAAGATTCTCAACAAGATCCTTGCTAACAGGATCCAACAATACATTAAAAAGATTATCCACCATGGCCAGGTGGGATTTATCCCAGGGATGCAAGGGTGGTTCAACACTCGCCAATCAATCAACATGATAGAACAAATCAATAAGAGAAGAGAGAAGAACCACATGGTACTCTCAATTGATGCAGAAAAGAAAAAGAACCACATGGTACTCTCAATTGATGCATTTGACAAAATACAACATTCGTTCCTGATTAAAACTCTTCAAAGTATAGGGATAGAGAGAACATTTCTCAACCTCATAAAATCTATCTACAAAAAACCCACAGCAAATATCATTCTTAATGGGGAAAAACTGACAGCCTTTCCTCTGAGATCAGGAACAAAACAAGGATGGCCACTCACCACTAATGCTCAACATAGTGTTAGAAGTCCTAGCAACAGCAATAAGGTAACAGAAAGAAATAAAAGGTATCCAGATTGGCAAAGAGGAAGTCAAACTCTCTCTCTTTGCAGATGACATGATACTATATGTGGAAGACCCAGAAGACTCTACCCCCAAACTACTAGAACTCATACAACAATTCGGTAATGTGGCAGGATACACAATCAATGCACAGAAATCAGTTGCATTCTTATACACTAACAATGAAAAAATAGAAAGGGAAATCAGAGAATTGATTCCATTTACTATAGCACCAAAATCTATAAGATACTTAGGAATAAACCTAACCAAAGAAGTCAAGGATCTGTACTCAAGGAACTACAGAACACTCATGAAAGAAATTGAAGAAGACACAAAAAGATGGAAGGGCACACCATGCTTATGGACCAGAAGAATAAACATTGTTAAAATGTCTATACTGCCCAGAGCAATCTATACTTTCAATGCCATTCTGATCACAATTCCACCAACATTCTTCAAAGCGTTGGAACAAACAATCCTAAAACTTATATGGAACCCAAAAAGACCCCAAATCGCTAAGGCATTGTTGAAGAAGAAAAACAAAGCTGGGGGCATCTCATTACCTGACTTCAGGCTTTATTACAAAGCTGTGATTACCAAGACAGCATGGTACTGACACAAAAACAGACAAATAGAACAATGGAACAGAGTAGAGAGTCCAAATATGGACCCACAAATCTATGATCAAATCATCTTCAACAAAGCAGGAAAAAAATATCCAGTGGAAAAAAGACAGTCTCTTCAATAAATGGTGCTGGGAAAATTGGACAGCTACGTATAGAAGAATGAAACTAGACCATTCTTTTACACCACACACAAAGGCAAACTTAAAACAGATGAAAGACCTCAACATGAGGCAGGAATCCATCAAAATCCTGGAAAATAACATAGGCAGTAACCTCTTTGACATCGGCCACAGCAACTTCTTTCAAGACACGTCTCCAAACGCAAAGGAGACAAAAGCAAAAATGAACTTTTGGGACTTCATCAAAATAAAAAGCTTCTGCACAGCAAAAACAAAACAAAACAAAACAACAACAACAACAACAAAAAACAGTCAACAAAACAAAGAGGCAACCTACAGAATGGGAGAGGATATTTGCAAATGACACTACAGACAAAGGACTGATATCCATGATATATAAAGAAATACTCAAACTCAACATCCAAAAAGAAGATGAACACATCAAAAAATGGACAAGAGACATGAAGAGGCACTTCTCCACAGAAGATATACAAACAGCTAACAGACACATGAAAAAATGTTTATCGTCACTTGCTATCACGGAAATTCAAATCAAAACCACACTGAGATACCACCTTACACCAGTCAGAATGGCCAAAATTAACAAGTCAGGGAACAACAAGGGTTGGGGAGGCTGCAGAGAAAGGGGAACCCTCTTATACTGTTGATAGGAATGCAAGTTGGTGTAGCTGCTTTGGAAAACAGTGTGGAGATTCCTTAAAAAGTTAAAAATAGAGCTACCCTAAGATCCTGAAATTGCACTACTGGGTATTTATCCCAAAGATATAGATGTAGTGAAAAGAAGGGCCATATGTACCTCAATGTTCATTGCAGCAGTGGCCACAATTGTTAAACTTTGGAAAGAGCCAAGGTGCCCTTCAACAAATGATTGCATAAAGAAGATGTGGTACATATATACAAGGGAGTACTATGCCTCCATCAGAAAGGATGAATATCCAACCTTTGTAGCAACATGGACTGGACTAGAAGAGATTATGCTGAAAGAAATAACCCAAGTAGAGAAAGTCAAGTATCACATGGTTTTGCTTACTTGCAGTGCATAAGGGGTAACCTAGAGGACAGTAGGAGAAGAAAAGGAAATGGGAAGTAGGGTAATTCAGGGAGAGAAATGAAACATGAGAGACTTTGGACACAGAAACAAACTGAGGGACTTGGAAGGAGGGTGTGGGGGGTTGGGAGAGCCTGGTGGTGGATACTGAAGGCATGTATTGCATGGAGCACTGGGTATGGGGCATGGGCAATGAATCTTGGAACACTGAAAAAAATAAAATAAATTTAAAGTAAAAAAATATATATATATAAAATAAAATTAAAATAATAAAATAAAATAAAATAAAATAAAATAAAATAAAATAAAATAAAATAAAATAAAATAAAATAAAATAAAATAAAATAAAAATGGAAGAGCCCCTGGGTGGCTTAATTGGTTAAGTGTCTGACTTTTGGTTTCTGCTCAGGTCTCGATCTCATGGGTATTGAGATCGAGCCCTGTGTGGGGCCCTGTACAGCAGAGTCTGCTTAAAGATTTTCTCCCTCTGCCCCTCTCCCCACTCTCACATGGTCTCTTTCTCTCAATTTCTCTCTCTCTCTCTCTCTCTCTCCTAAATAAATAAATAAATAAATTTTCAAAAAGTATATTAGGTGTTAAAATTCTTACAGTTCATCATGGTTTTCATCAGTTTTTTTTTTATTGTTACTTAAATTTTTTTTCCAGTGTTCCAAGATTCACTGCCCATGCCCCCCATATATATATGTATACTCCATTGTATATATGTACCACATCTTCTTTATCCATTCGTCTGTTGATGGGCACCTTGGCTCGTTCCACAGCTTGGCAATTGTGGCCACTGCTTTAATGAACATTGGGATACATATGGCCCTTCTTTTCACTACATCTGTATCTTTGGGGTAAATGCCCAGTAGTGCAATTGCAGGGTCATAGGGTAGCTCTATTTTTAATTTTTTAAGGAATCTCCACACTGTTTTCCCATGTGGCTACACCAACTTTCATTCCCACCAACAGTGTAAGAGAGTTCCCCTTTCTCCGCAGCCTCTCCAACACTTGTTTCCTGACTTGTTAATTTTGGCCATTCTGACTGGTGTAAGGTAGTATCTCAGTGTGCTTTTGATTTGAATTTCCGTGATAGCTAGTGACGATAAACATTTTTTCATGTGTCTGTTAGCCATTTGTATATCTTCTGTGGAGAAGTGCCTCTTCATGTCTCTTGCCCATTTTTTGATGTGTTCGTCTTCTTTTTGGATGTTGAGTTTGAGTAGTTCTTTATAGATCTTGGATACCAGTTCACAGAATGGGAGAAGATATTTGCAAATGACACTACAGACAAATATTTTCATCAGTTTTTAAATGTTTGTTATGAACATTTGCTTTTCATGTAGTTCTCTTATATTAGTCATTACTGTTGTTTAAGTTATGTTGCCCATGGAACACATTACATAGCTCCAAGACTTTTGTTTCTGGAATTTTGGAGTCAGTTGTTTTCATATTCTAGAATATTGCTCGATAAGAGATTATTATAGTGTTAGAATAAGTTACATCTCTTCACTAACTCCTAAGTAAAACCCTTGCTTACATTTCACTATTAATTCTTTATGTGCTGATATTTTTCTGCCATCTCTATTTGTCCAGTCATCTATTATTTTTTGCCTTTAATCCAACACCATTCTATATTCTATAAGTATTGTATAAAAATGGAATTATGTTTGAACAATTGAAATTTATTTATTCAAATCTTAGCACCAACAAAGAAGACAAATATGAATAAATATTTTAAAGGTGAGTCCTTCTGTACCTAAAAAATTAAGTTTTCATAAAATTGGAAATGAAATATCAATTATAGATATACACTGAGATTTAAGTTCTTAATTTTTTCTGATGCTAATAACCAAAGACTCTATTCTGACCCCCAGAAATTCAAGGTTTTCAGTCAGGTATACATCTCAATTATTTTGCCTTTTAGCTCAAGACAATGGAATTTTTTTATCATTAACATCCACGTTCTCTCAAATAAGATACCAGAGCTTCTCCTCAGTGACTCTATTGTAATATTTCAGTTTAATCTGGCAAATCACTAGTTGATACTGAGTCAGAAACCAATCAGAACTTCTACTTTGAGTGATAGGAACACCAAGAACTGAAGGATTTAGTTTTAAAAATAATTATTTATTCAAATGTAACCCGAATGACAAAGCTAAATAGGCATGCTTAGGATGTAACTTTCATATTTAAGTAAAGGCACTCTTAGTTTTTCTGTCTTTTTTCTTTGATTATGCTTAAAATCTCCACATTGCATTAAAACCATACCATTTTAGTATCCTTTTAATTTAATTCAGTTTCAATTAAAAGCTGATTGTAGGGGCGCCTGGGTGGCTCAATTGGTTAAGCGACTGCCTTCGGCCCAGGTCATGATCCCAGAGACCTGGGATCGAGTCCCACATCGGGCTTCCTGCTCGGCATGAAGCCTGCTTCTCCCTCTCTCACCCCCTCTGCTTGTGTTCTCTCTTTAGCTGTGTTTCTCTCTGTTTAATAAATAAAATCTTAAAAAAAAAAAAAAAGCTGATTGTATTGGGGCGCCTGGGTGGCTCGGTCGTTAAGCATGTCTGCCTCTGGCTCAGATCATGATCCGGAGTCCCAGGATCAAGCCCCAGATTGGGCTTCCTGCTCGGCAGGAGGCCTGCTTCTCCCTCTCTCATTGTCCCTGCTCTGTTCCCTCTCTGGCTGTGTTTCTCTCTGTCAAATAAATAAATAAAATCTTTTAAAAAATAAAGCTGATTGTATTGATAATATCTTGTTTCATTTTTATGTCCAGATATTTTACTATGCTTTCTCCTCATGAAAAAATCAAACATTTAATATCCTTGCAGAATCACACTATCACTCAATTGCCGTAATTGTATCATTCAAATAGTTTCAATTGCAAAAATTACCTGTGATGAATATACCATGGAACAAATATATAACTATTTCACTTGACCTTCCAACCCATGTGATAACTTTTAAGGGTGTTCAATAAGAAAAAAAAATAAGTTGCACAGATATGTACATATACACATGAATGTATGAAAATAATTTTAGTAGTAATGCACAAAGATTTTACATATTTTAATTTGAATCATCAATACTTGCAAAATTGAAATTAAATATAAATCTAGAGCATATCCAGTTTATTCAGGCTTTCTGATTTTTGCTTAAAATTCCATGATTAATGATGAAAATATATTTTCAAGCTCAATCAATTGTTGCATTGCAGTTCATTTAAAATTCATTTTATAATCATAGAACATGTTTGCTGATTTAAGAAATCCTATCATTCTATCATTGTTTCCAAAGGCTAAAACCATATCTATTATGCTGGGAGTTTTTAGGGAGTGGGCCTAAAGGCACACATATTTATGTTTTATGTATGCATGTTTTACCTAATATATTTGGATTCAAAATTCTTAAATGTGAATTTCTTTCACATTTCTTATTTTGATATTCCCTAACCAAAATTTTAGAATGAATTTTTGTTCTATTTTATTTTCCAGGGTTTCCAATTATCCCCAGGAATTTCAGTGATAGTCACCAATACACTGATTTTTACAGATTTGAGACACTTTCTGCCAGTTAGATTAAAGGCTAACTGGTTTTCAGTTTATTCTTGTATAATTATATATTGTAGGCTTAAACAACATATCCTAAGTGCCTTTGGAGATGCTTCAAAGTAGATCTTTTCTGTCCACTTTAAATTATAATGAATGTGGACATGACTGCATGTTAATTACTTTTTTGGAAGGCTATGAGAGTATTTCAAGCATAGTGATCCATCTGTGAATGAACATATTTCTTGAACTTTTACATGCATTTCCAGAGGTTGAAAAACATCCCCCAATTTAACAATTTCTTACAAATTTCCCAAATTGTAAAATGCTAGAGATGATATCTAATGACTCATTCACTGAACATTTCCTGTGTATTTCCATATCATGCTCCCTATCCGATATTGTTACCTTTTTTATAATGGTATATTTTTTTACTTAAAAATGAGTATTTTATTTATAGTGTTATTCCATTTCCTTTTACCTTACTTAGCATAATCATTTATTAAATTGTGTAATTATGGAGGGAGAGCTAAAGTTTTTCTAATTTTAAGTGTTATGATCTTACAGATGGTGTTCAGATCCTAGCTTGGTGACCAATGGACCAAAAAAAGTTTCTAAGGTGAGGAGAAATTAATGACAGTCTTGAAATGTTCTTGTACAGGCATCATCACATTATTCAGAATTTGCTATGGACTAATGATTAAGATCATTTAATTAAATTGTTTGTTTACTTATGGTTTGGCTAGGTCATTGCTTAAAAGCCTTTTTAGCCGTGTGGGGAAGGGAGAAAGTGAAGAGATGTATTAATCAAAGAATTAGTCTAACCAGTAGATCCTGAACAGAAGCGCCTTGTTGTGGAATTTATAAGATCTTATGTATTGCCTTACAGAGCTGAGCAAAGGCAGACACTTAGCTGTGTCTGCTGTCCTATGTACAAAGACAGCCTGAGCTTCCTGTATAATTTTACATACTTTGCATTTAATATGATTATTGATATGTTTAGATTTGAAACTCTCAGCTTGACTTTTTTTTTCTATTTGTTCCATCTCCTTTGTTTCCCCTTTATTCTTTTTCTACCCTCTCTTTGAAAATTTTTAATAATTTCATTTTATTGGGGGGCTTATGTTTTCTTCACAATTCCTCTGACTATAACTTATTATTTACCTGGAGTTAACATTAGGCAGATGTACACAGCATGGTTTATTGTTTATTTCAGGTATTTGATGCCTATAAAAATGTGTCTAATAAATCTCTGAATCACAAATCCATCACTTTACAAATCACTTTTGAGAGAAAATTTTCCTGTGAGCTCTCCCAGAAAGTTACCTTTGTTAGTCAATTAGTTTTGTGTGTTATCATAGTTTTGGGGGGATATATGGTAAATATAATACATTTATAAACAGGATTATTGGGGTGCCTGGGTGGCTCAGTTGGTTAAGCGACTGCCTTGGGCTCAGGTCATGATCCTGGAGACCCGGGATCAAGTCCCACATCGGGCTCCCTGCCCGGCAGGAAGCCTGCTTCTCCCTCTCTCACTCTCCCTGCTTGTTTTCCCTCTCTGGCTGTGTTTCTCTTTGTCAAATAAATAAAATCTTAAAAAAATAAAATAAACAGGATTATTGTCCTATTGATTGGTAATAGTTTAATATTTATTTATTAATATTTGTGACCATCACAATCACATACACACAAAGAGATCTGATATAATTTTCTGGGAGATTAATGTCACAATAAATATAGTATGTAAACTAAATGGGAAAAGGACAAAATCAGAATGTAATGATCTTTCCCTTGCAATGTTGAAAAGAGGTTACAGTCTCTTGTCTTCAGATTTGAGCCAGTCATAAGTTCCAGTAGAGAATCCAAGATTTGTTAATAAAAGAAAAGCACTCCCCAGTTTGCATGGGGAATAAGCCTTGGGTACTCCAATATAGCATGTTTGCTTACATAAAATGTTTATCCTATAATAGATTGCTTGTCCTACCCTGACCCTGAAATTCAACTCTAAAGCAAATTTTGCTATGCAGGACTCTCACACAAAACTGCTTACACATCTGTCATTGTCCTTTACAAGGCAAGCTTTAAGTCTGTACTGTATTTATTATGCAAATTCCTTTAAAATCTGTGGTGCAGGTGCCTCATGCCTTTCAAAATTAGTTTGCATAGTAAATGTAGCATAGAAAATGATGGCCCACAAACTTTAGCAGTTTCGGTTTTAATCAGAGACTCTGGAATAAAATGTATTGGATATTCAGGGTAATTTGCACACAATAGAAACAATTAATGGGAAATACTCCAGCACATCCTTTGTTTCATACTATGTAAGTTGAAAACAGCAGCTGTCCTCCAAACATGTTTTCCACAATTGTTTCATTTTATTTGAAAAATATCAGAACAAGAAAAAAAATTGTGCAATCCTTGCTAGAAGCATAGTTGTATGACTGAGTTGGTTCTTTTTTGTTAAATTTTACTCTTTTTAAAAAAATGATGAAATTGCCTCAGGATGTCAAATATACTTTTCTTATGACTGTAAAATGAGAATGGACCAAGGCTTTATGAAAAATAAATCATTGGAGCATAATTTTTAAATAGAATGGGGTTATTTATTTATTAGTTGGTAAAGATTTTATTTATTTAACTGACAGAGAGAAACACAGCTAGAGAGGGAACACAAGCAGGGGGAGTGAGAGAGGGAGAAACAGACTTCCTGCCAGGCAGGGAGACTGATGTGGGGCTCAAACCCAGAACTCTGGGATCATGACTTGAGCCAAAGGCAGGCCCTTAATGACTGAGCCACACAGGTGCCCCTAGAATGGGTTTAAATAATAAGGTGTAAATTAGCAAATAAATTGATGCATAATATCAAGTAATACAAAAATGGAATAATTATTCTAGTTCTCGTTTCTATAAAGAAACCTGAATTACATGATCATGAGTATAAAAATTTACTTTATAAAATACTTGCAGCTTGTGGGGGACGGGAAGAATGAAGAGGCAGAGCATGGAGAATTTTTAGGGCAGTGAAAATGCTCCATAGGATATCATAATGATGGATATATGTCATTATACATTTGTCAAAACCCATAGGATATACAACACCAATAGTGGACCCTAGTGCAAACTATGGACTTGGGTAATTATGATGTATTTTTTTTTTAAGATTTTATTTATTTATCTGACAGAGAGGTCACCAGTAGGCAGAGAGAGCAGAGGAAGCAGGCTCCCTGCTGAGTAGAGAGCCGGATATGGGCCTTGATCCCAGGACCCTGCGATCATGACCGGAGCTGAAGGCAGAGGCCTTAACCCACTGAGCCACCCAGGCGCCCAATTATGATGTATTAATATAAGTGCATCAATTTTAACACATGTACCATTCTAGCGGGGGCTGCTGCTGATGGGGGAGGCTATGTAGATGGGGAGGCAGGGAGTTCATGGAAAATTTCTGTATGCTCCTTTCGATTTTGCTCTTAAGAGTGCTCTAAAAAAATTAAATCTTAAAAAAAAAACACTTCCTGGTAATATTTAAATATTACTTAAAAAGTAACTCAGAAGTCCCAGTTTTGGCCTCAATATGTAAAGAGCTCAGAAGTCAAGTTAAGTAAACTGAAAATCGGTTACTTTTCTTAGACAAATAGGAAAACTGAACTTTCAGATAAAACCGGCACTCCAAAATTTGGAGAGATGGGTAAATTCGGAGCTTCCAATACCTGAGGCAGAAGCTACTGGAAACATTAATTGATAGGAACACATAAAAGATGCTGCAGGCAAATTGCTGGAGGCTGATTGGGGACTAGCAGAAGAGGGAGAAGCTGCTTGGGATGGGACGGACAGTTAGGGGAGTTCCACCTTTCTAGGGATTTAACCTCCAGGAACCCCACCAAGTTTTACAGTGAGAATCAGAAAAAGATTCCCTCATGACTCTGGCAAGGGAATCACAAAAGTAATTACTATGACACATGCTCAGGGGATTTTTCAAAACAAAACCTACTCTCCCAGGATAAAGACTTTACCAGGCCCTTCCTTATTGAACTTGAGGGAAAGGCATTTTTTTTTTTTTTTTTTTTTGTCTCAGCCCATGTTAGACTTCATGTCTCGCTGAAGGGGATAAGAGAAGGAGGGGAACTAAAAAAAATTTCTTTTTTACAAGGCATACACTTTTTTTACAAGTGACATATGTCCTCTAAAAAACTAATATTAAATCGTAAAATTATTTAATGCCTCACTTGCCTGATACCTTACCACCACACCAATAGAGTTCCGGTATAACCATAGTGGATTACAGCTCAAATTGATGCAAAAACACGGTCAATCAACGTAGAAGTTCTTAGGGAAATGCAAAGACACAGTGGAAGTAAAAACAAGAGTGTCTCTTGTTGAATTTGATGCTTCTGGCTCCTCTAGCTATAGCTGACCTTAGTCACAGCCCAATTCGCAGTCAAAATAACCTAAAACCTTACACTACGGGCCCATTTTCCATTATCTAATGCAGCACATCTGACTCTTAACTACAACAAAAATTTGCAAGGCATGTTAAAAGGCAAGATTAGGAAACAGAGTGAAGACACAGGCAAGGCAAACAACACAACCAGACTCAACTATGATACAGATTTTGAATTTAGGGAACTGAAAATAACTGCAATTAAAACTTTAAGGGCTCTACTGGAAAAAGTGGACAAAGTGCAAGAAAAAATATCATTTGAGGCAGAAAAAGAATTTGACAAAATCCAGCACCTGTTTCTGATAAAGACTCTTAGCAAACGAGGAATAAAGAGGAACTTCCTATACTTGATGAAGGACATCTACAAAAAACTTACATCTAATATTGTACTTATTAAATGCAATGGCCTTGAGGAAGGAATGAGCTCAGTAATCTCCAGAAACAGATAGAAATCTGTATGCAGTGTTTTCTCATCTCATTTCATTTGTATGTACATTATACTTCGTTATTTTTAATTACACTGAGAAGGCAAAGCAGACATCTGCCATTTAAATTCAATTTTTATAGCATCATTTTTTCTTCAAAAAAAGTAGAGTTGGGTGAGACAACATGAATTTAGTTGAGACATTTGTCCACATTCTTTTTTTCCCCTATTATTCCCATGTATGCTATTAAAATCCAAGTCATAGTTACATACAAGATGTTTACGTTTATGCTAACAGGGATGATGCTACCGATAGCAAGAATCTGGTGGACAGACCAGTCTCAGCATGCAATCTTTACATGATTTCTTTCCAACGTTAAGTAAAGCTTCCATAAAAAAGAAGAGTGTTTCAAGTATTATTTTATTCATTCATTCATTTTTACCACATAACTACCCAATTTTCATAACATGCCTGTGCACACCATCATTCAAATATAATGTGCACACCTGTGCACACCATCATTCAAATATAATTTGCTACTTCCTCATGGAGAAGGTACAAGACTGGCTATCAGGGTTCTTGCTGTATTCACATCTTAATCAGCCTTCTTTACAATTCCCTATCACCCCCCATCCTCTTCTTACCGATATCCTTTGCTCAGTGTGTACCTACTTTCACCTACCTAGAGTTTTTAGTCAGACATCTTTCTTTTTTTTCTTTATTTTGTTCCTCCTTTGAATTTTATGGCATTGTCCTTTTTTTACTTTCCTTCTGCTCTCTATCTCTTCTCTATCTGTTTTTGTCCAGTAATTTAAATTATACCTCAGTCCCCATAAAGTGTTTGCACAACTTTCTTTGTCCACCATCTTACCTATCTAATTTGATTCTGTCTTGGTGATTTCAACCACGCCATGGCCTCATCTATATTTTTTTCTGCATATGATTTTTTCCTTCTAAAACATAAGCTTCAGCAGGATGCAGATATTTTTCTAGATTTTCCCCACTCACATGTCCCAAGAGCAGAGTCTGATAAAGATATGGCAGGCATTCAATACATAATTGTTCATTGATTACTGCCAAATACACACTCCAAATGAATCCCAAAGGGGATGGGGAGATGGTCGAAATGGGCGAAGGGGAGTGGGAAATACAGGTTTCGAGTTAAAGAATGAGTAAGTCACAGAAATAAAAGGTGCAGCATAAGGACTGGAGACAATGATATTGTAATAGCATTGTATAGTAACATATGGTAGCTACTCCTGCAGTGAACATGGCATGGTATATAAACTTGCTGAATCACTGTGTTGTACACTTGAAACTAATATAAAACTGTGTGTCAGCTATATTAAGCAAACAAACAAACACAACAATGCATATATGATGCGTACTTAAGTTGAATATTTCCAAGTCCCATGAAAGGATTCCTGCTCACTGGTCTGGACTAGGATCAGAAATGTTTATTTTTAACAGGTTCCTTGGTGACAGGTGTTATTCTTGCTTTGAAAAACACTGAATTAGACATATATTTTTTAACAGTTACTGGACATCTTCAACTGGATATACTTTAAATATTTGTAAATCCACATTTTTTCTATTTCTATGAATGTAATTTGTATTACTTTTCTCTCATATTGAAAAAGGCCTCTGTTCTCCTGTATACTTTGCAATTAAAATTTGCCAATATATCTTCTTTCTATTGAGCTTTTCTTTTCTGCTTCTGCCATTTTATAATTTCTGACACTCAAAGAATTTTAAAATGCTATAATTAAAAGTTGTTACTACTACATGGACAACATTATATCCTCTAGGAACTAGAAAATAGAGATTATGATAACTATAAATTTAGCATGTGAAAATGAATGTAAAAATATGCAAAATTGCCCAAAGCCGACAGATAAACTCTGAGATCTTGGTTTCTGACCCCAATGTTTTACTTGTATTATATTACATTATATTACATTATTTTTACTTTAAATTTACTTACATATAGTAGTTTTTGATTTTATAGATAATTTATTTGAGAAGGAGAACAAGCACACATGTGTGTGTACATGGAGACTGGGAGAGGGAGGGGCAGAGGCAGAGGGAGAAGCAGGCTCCTCGCTGAGCAAGCCCACAGATGCAGAGTTCTATCCCAGGACACTGGATCCTAACCTGAGCCAAAGGCAGATGCTTAACCAATGAGCCACCCCTTTACTTATGAATAGTATTTTTAACATTAATCTTTATTGAGACTATATGCACATAAGATAGTATTTTAGGTACTTTGGGGTTATGTGCATAAAATCAGTAAAAAATGGCATGTATCAATACCTTATAGATTCGAAGAAAAGGGAAATGTGTACAGATAATTAGGTTCAAGGGAAGAATATGTAAATTTAAAAAATTATACAGATAAAAAATCACAGAAATTGGGGCACCTGGGTGGCTCAGAGGATTAAACCTCTGCTTTTAGCTCAGGTCATGATCTTAGGGTCTTGGGATCAAACCCACATTGGGCTTTCTGCTCTGCGGAGAGCCTGCTTCCGCCTCTTTCTTTGCCTCCCTCTCTGCCTACTTGTGATCTCTTTCTGTCAAATAAATAAATAAAATCTTTTAAAAAATCACAGAAATGGATATTTTTCAATCTTGTGATCTTACACATTTGTGAAAGCATATTTTGGCTGATTAACTCAAATTAGGGATTCAGAATAAAGAAAAGGAACTCTTTTTTTAAAAAGATTTTATTTTTTTATTTGACACACAAGAGAAACACAGCTAGAGAGGGAACACAAACAGAGGGGAGTGAAAGAAAGAAGCAGAACCGGATTCGAGGCGGAGCGGGCTCAATCCAGGGACCCTGGGATCCTGAGCTGAGCTGAAGACAGATGCTTAAAGATTGAGCCACTCAGGCACCTCAGGGAGAAAACTTACTCTTCTGTGATGCCTGACTGTGAACGTGCCACATGAAACATTGTAGTATTTATCACAGAGTTTGGAGACAAATGTCTTCTTTACTGTCTCTCTCAAGAGGTTGGAAATTGTCTTTACTACCTAAACAAAAAGCTTTACACATAATGAACACAAATGTATGTTAAATGGCAATTATGTTACACAGAAGCAGTAAGAACTCAGTAGTAGATATTTATAGTAGAACAGTAAAGAGATATATCCAGAAATCCTTTCATTTTACTTCTCTTTGAAGACTGCTGAATGCTTTGATTTAATTTGATTCTACTCTGAAGTGTTAGATGCATAAAATGAAATATATGTAAAATTAAAACTTTACATGATCTTAATGGTGACAAATTGTTTTATTTTCCCATTATGCTAACTCCATTTGTCAGTTTTATCTTTAAAATGTAGAGAAATTACAGTATATAAGTGATTTAATAAAAAAAAAACTCTTTGAAACTCTCAAAAATAATGTTTTAAAACAGGTGAAAAAATAGGAATTGGTGAACATGATTCATTCCTTCCTTCCTTCCTTCCTTTCTTCCTTCCTTCCTTCCTTCCTTCCTTCCCTTTTCCTTCCTTCCTTCCTTCCTTCCTTCCTCCCTTCCTTCCTTCCTTTGCATTTTTTTTCAAGCTTGGTTTCCTTTCTGGACATTCCAAGGCATCTGTCTGCTATGTTGGGATATGTGAGATGGGAATTTTACATGACGAGAGCTTAGCAGAAATGAAATGTAGCATTCATATTTTGATGGCAAAATTTAATTTTATTTTAGGACCATAGTTTTAAATCCAGGTTTTTTTTCCTAAAAAAAATTATTTCCTAAATTTTATAATTCCTTAAATGCCAATAAAAATATAAAAGTTAAGTCTGGTGTACTTGGTCATCTAATTTTTTACATCAAGATTATCTTTTCCTCAATTGTTGTGGGAAAATAGATATGAGACATGGAGTTTAATAACAAGACAACGTAACTGTTTTTATGTTTAACTTTAACTGCCTTTATGGCATATTATTCTCTTGGTAACTGTATTGTTGATTTCTCCATCACTGAAAAGTCCAGGTTGTAAGTTTAGTTCAGTGGAAATGGACAAAATCATTTAATGAAAGTTCATATCACGTGTACGTGAGAAACTTGCCCTTACTGATCCAGCCTACAATGGAATGTATCAGAAAGACAGAAATAGGATAAGAATATGTTAAAATATATTTTTATAATCTTCCACATACTTCTTGGGAAGAAGGTTAAAAAATTAAGAGTATTTCTAGGAAATATATTGAAGATATTAGAAATGCATAAAAACCAACCCGGGATTAGAATAAATTTAGTAGAAAAGAATGTTTTAGCATTTGGATTTACCTCTAACAGGTAACTCTTGGTTCCTGGGTTCACACCACAACCAGAATTGGCTTTCCATTGAAGGTATGAATTTTACTGTACAATATTGGGGCATATCACTTCATCTTCTTTATTGTTCTTTTTCCTGAGGTGGGAGCAGGAACAGGGAGTGCTAATACGATAAACTGTCTTCTAAATGACTCACCATGTTAATATTGCAAAACTCAGAAATCTGGCTTTGTTACTTTGTTGCTTAAAACTCATCAGTGGCTCCTCATTACTTTCAAGATAGAGTTCAATTCCCTTTTCCTGGATCTGAGGCTCCTCATGATGCTCTGTCCACTCACTTCCCACAACACCCTAGCACAGGTTTTTACTTTAATAGTTGAAAACATTGAAGCTTGCTTACTTTGTACTCCTACCAGATTGTGCCTCTATTTCTTAACTTTGTTAATTTTATTATCTCCTTCTGGAATAGTATTCTCCCTCCTCTTTGTTTGCCTAATTTCCTTTCAACCTTCAGAAAACTCAAGCATTATATTCTCCAAGAAACCTTCCCTGATTCCCTAAGTTAGCTGTAAAATGCTCCTTGTTCTTTTGAACCCAGAGCAAATTCATTCCCTAAAAAAACCCAAAATTTCTTATATGATACCAAAATAGCTCCACCAGAGCAGGGTAGATTTATGTTTCTTAGTATGAGAAAACAACAAGTTTTGTTAGGTTTTATAACAAATAGCAAATGTTCTATAAAACTCAAGAATACTCAAATGTGTTCTGGCATGGATACCAGAGAAGGGAGCTCATCTCACCAGTGTTGATAAGCAAGCCATACAACAACTATGTAGCAAACAGTTGGAGTCTAGAACTCTCAAATGCCTTCAAGGAGTTTATATGACAGTTGGTTTAACCTGAATGAGGATCTTTCCAGAAAATGTCAAAGTGTCTCAGTGGTCACAGAATTAAGGACAGGCCAATGGGATGTATAGAAATATGATTTTTATCCAAAGTGTGGATAAATCCAACCCTAGCTGATGTAGAGTCTCTGGGGCACAAGTGAGAGAATACACTTAAGGTAGTCAGCCATCCTGTTGTAAACTACCAAGTTTCAGGAGGACAAGCAATAATATATGGGAAAGGACCACTGCTTGGAGACCAGGGGACCTGAAGAATGATACTAACATCTAATATGGATCTTCATAGGAGGTCAACTTTTTACCACCTGCTCCAAGTTGTGCAAGCTCTTCTTTGGCATACATCAACATGTCAGGCTCAGGGAGAAAGAAGAGGACATTGGAAAGCCTGGATACTGAAACAAAAGAGGTGAATTTCAAAAAGAGAATATTTAGATTATTTAATTCCATTGTGATCAATCTCAATTTATTTCCGACTCTGATACTAAGTAGGTTGTGGACTCAAAAGGACTACAAAGTTGATCCTAGAAGAAATTAGTTTTATCTTCTTTGTGCTTTTGGATCTACTGTGATTGGATTTAAAATACTGGTATATAGTTCCTACTTAATTTATATTTGTATTTCTTTTATGATTACATGTCATTTGGAAAGGATTAAACATCTCATATATAATGTTTTCTTAAATTAAAATAACTAAAATTAAAAACAGATATATGTCAAGATTCAAATATTGAAAAATAAGAACAATATTAAAATATATTTATAGAGGCACCTGAGTGGCTCAGTTGGTTGAGCGACTGCCTTCGGCTCAGGTCATGATCCCGGAGACCCGAATCGAGTCCCACATAGGGCTCCCTGCTTGGCAGGAAGCCTGCTTCTCCCTCTCTCACTCCCTCTGCTTCTATTCCCTCTCTGGCTGTGTTTCTTTCTGTCAAATAAATAAAATCTTTAAAATATATATATATATATATATATATATATATATATATATATATATTAAGAAGCCCGTTCACTATATTTTTTAAACAAGATTTATTTATTTATTTATTTATTTATTTATTTATTTATTTATTTATTTTAGAGAGAGCACATGAGCAGGAGGAGGTGTAGAGGGAAAGGAAGGGAGAGAGACATGAAGACTCCCCACTGAGAATAGAGCCCCATGCCTCACAGACCTAGATCTCACAACCTAAGCTGAAATCAAGAGCCAGACAGTTAACTGACTGAGCCATGCAGGTGCCTCCTTTTCAAGTTTTAAAATATGTTCGCAGTCTATATCTCAAAGTTATTAACTCTGTTATTCTTAAAATGTCATTATTAAAAATAATATATTTTTATAAAGACACATTTTATAATATTTTTGTTTTAAAATGATGCTGTTATTTATTTTTTAACACTCATAACTGTTTTTTTATTCTTTCCTCAACTATGAACAAAATATTTTAATATTATTTATATAGAACAAACCAAAGACAATGTAAGTATAAACTTCTAGAAGAATGGATTGCAATACATACTTAGGTTTATATAACCTATGGAACCTATGGAACATGGTTGATTTTTTTTAGAATCCATTATCTCTTGATGTTATAGTTTTCCATATTTTACTTCATGCAAATACTGATATATTTTATATGATTTCTCATGTTAGTGAATAGTCAAATACTTTTTGTAGTTTTAGTGGTCTATCAATTTCCTCTTTCTGTTTATTCTTTGTAAACTGAAAGGTCAAATGTTTCCTGATGTAAAATTATTAATGAGTAATAAAAGAGACATTTTTAATAGAGTTTTATTTTTCAGAACAAAATACTCATTTTACCATCCTTGTACTCATCTTTTTATTAACTCATAGAAACAACAGGCTTTCATGTGTTAATTATTAGAGTATAGTAACAATTAGGAATTATTTTTGTAATTGAACTTTATATTTTTGTTTATTATGTGAAAGGTTTTTAAAAATATTTTACTTATTTGAAAGGGAGCCCATGAGAACGGGAGAGAGAGAGAGAAAGAGAGAGAGAGAGAGCATATGCATGCCTGCGAGTCCATGAATCGGGGGGAGGGGTAGAGAGAGAGGGAGAGACAGACTCCCTGCCAGGCAGGGATCCCAATGCAAGGCTCAGTCCCAGAACCCTGGGATTATGACCCAAGCAAAAGGTAGACCGTTAATTGACTGAGTCAGCCAGGTGTCCCTATTATGTGAGAGTTTTGAACAAGACTTGATATTTTATTATTTCTAAATAAAAAAACAAATGATGAATTTGTAAAAATAGAATCCTAATTAATTCTTCTTGACAGAAGATATGGAAATTAATATCAACAAACAGATTTTACTTTGAAGGAAAATATGAACTTCAGAAAACTTTCACAAATAAGTATCGACCATTAGATAATTTTAAAATTCAAAGAGAACAAGGCATATTTCATCTATGGGTGCACGTCATTTACAAACTGTCCACTGTGCTTTCACTGTTGTAATGTAATATTGTTATTATTGAAGGAAATGAGACCCAAAGGGACTGAAGAAATAGCAGGATATGATTTTACGATGCACTTCAATGTGCAATGGTACTGTTCTGTAAATATTCCTACTGGCTCCAGGGGCTTCCACGTCAGTTAAGCTAATTGTGTCTGTAATCCTCTTTATTCACCTTTCTCTCCAGGTTTGGGGGTGGTGGCTTGCCTTGTTACCTCAATTCTCTAATGGATCTGAGAAAAGTTCTAAGAAATAAATAAAAGACTCTCTGTTCCTTGGAATCACCTGTGAAGTACTGACTATGATGTGTGTGGTTCTTCAACGTGGCAGGAGAATAGAGTTACGTGGGGAGTTCTTAAAAATCTGAATATCCAATATGTCTGCCAGACCAATTAAACCAGTATCTCTGAGGATGAGACTCAGACATCCATATCTTTATAGCTTCACTGGTAATTGACATGTATAGCCAGGATTGCGTGCTGGGCCTTGACTGGAGCAGGGTATCTAGACCAAGGTGCCTGGTTTTGAATCATGCCTGTGAGGCTTACTATCACTGTGAAGCTGGACAAGCCTATGAATCACTCTGTGTCACAGTGCCCTGATCTGGAATAGGAGAATAATAATATGTGTCTCATAGTTACGTTCTTGTCACATAGTGATGATTGTATGTGTGCTACTTTTATTTTTATTGTTATTATTACAGACTTGGACAATGAATCGAACATTATCAATGCCTCAGGAATTCTGTGTGCTTCCCCTAATGACATACAGTTCTTTGCCATCCCCGGAAGTGATTATTGAATATTTTGCTTACTTTTGCCTTACTTTCTTTCTATTTTATAATCTCACTGTTTTTCTTTATTGTTGTAGGAGGTTTGCAATTTTTATGAAAATTGAATCACACTGTAAGTAATCTTTCATGCTTCTTTAATCTACATTTTTTTATATTCCCTTATGTTATCATAATTACCTGTAGTTCATTTATTTAGAGGGCTCTACAGTGATCCATTTTAGAATATGCCACAATTAATGTATCCATTCTACTGGTAATGGATATTTGTTTTATTTCCAGTTATTATTATTATTTTGTTGTTGTCATGGAGAACTGTAATACTAAAAATAATCTTAGACATGAATCATAGTGCATGTTCACAAGAATTTCTTAGAAGATATATCTAAGAGTAGAACTTTGAGGTCATGGTTTGTGTATATAGTTGATTTTCTTAGGCAATACTGAATTTTTTAATAAATTGGTTTTATTAATTTGCACTTTAGTTGATGAATGTAAACATTGCTTCACATTCTTGTATCCTTCGACATTGTACAGTTTTAAAATTTGTGTGATGTTGATTGACATAGATTTTTTTTCTTCTTTCTTGAAGTGCCTTTTGAGGTCGTTTGCCAGTTTCTCTATTGAAACACTCCTTTTCTTCATTACCTTAAGAGATTTTTAAAAAATAAATATTGAATATCAGCTCTTTGTCATTTATACCTGTTGTAAGTAACTTGCATTTATGGATTGCTTTTTTATTCTTCTATATAATCTATTCATTTAAAAAAGAAATTATTAAATTTTAATTTAGTAAAATTTGTCAAACTTCTATTGTTTCGTAGGGGAGCATTGTACTAAAAAAACTAAGATTTAGGTTTTAGATCAGGTCAAAGGTTATTCCCTAAAACTAAGTTATGAAGTTATTCCTCTGTAATGTTTTCTAAACATTTGGTTATTTTATTCTTCTCATTTTGATCTTTCCCTTAAATTATTATTTTTGTATATGGTATGAAGTAGGGGTCTTATGCTATTTCTTTTCCATATAACTGAAAATATTCCATTATTTTTAGTAGCTCAATCAATGTCCTTACAAGTCTGAAAACTTACCCATATACATATATATACGAGGGGAAATATATATATTTCTCCTCCCTATCCCTGAAACTCTATTCTGTTTCATTGAGCTATCCCTACACTGATACCAATTGCCTTAATTACTAAAGTTTTATAAACCTTGAAATCTCATGTGGAAATATCCCTGTCTCCCTGCTTGTTCTTCCTTTTTTTAAACTGTACTTTGGTAACATTTAGTGTGTCTTGTTTGGGAGGTGTTCATGTTAATGAAGTCTCTGACATGTTTTTTATATGGAAAGGAAAGCAAACTTCTAGAATTTTTATGATAATCCTAAAATAATAGAAAAATTGTTCCATACTTAGTCCTACCTTAAAATTTGCCTCCAGGCTTTTCCTCCTCAGGGTAAATTCAAATTATTTTTTTGACTTGTTCACTCTTGTCTAATGTTTAGTTTGTCAATACAGCTTACTTCTGCTTTTCACAACATTTTGCTATTCTAGAAATAATATACATATATCCTCAAGGTTCTTCCTGTCATTTATATAAAAAGTTTAAATCCACTGAATAATACATACTCAATTATACTTCCTCAAGCAACATTTAGGTGGATGAAACTTTTTCTGTACACTAAAAGGTGTATTTTAAAATTCCTCCACTAGAGTTGGCATAATTTAGAATTGTGATATATGTCAAAATTGACTTAATTTTTCTTAAAATAATGTATGTTTGAGAAGGGGGAACAATTGAATAAAAAATGATTTTTTAATTTTATTATATCTTTGGTTTCATTTGAGTTAACAGGGAATCCAGTTAACACTTTTAAAAATATTTAAATTGTTTTTAAATAGATTATAGGAATGAAATACAAATTAATTATAAATTATAGACAGAACATAGCAACTTTTTTATATTTCTAATATCTATATCTTTAGGACTCTAACAATGGACAAAGCTTCAATATTTGAATATATTACTTACATAGATATATGTGTATATGTGTGAGATGTTTAAATAAAAGTATAACAATAAAAAATTAATTCAACACATATTTACTAAACATATAATACATACCAGCACCTAAGTTTGCAATTATTTTGGGTAGAACAGATGAAAAATATGTACATCCTGACCTTAGATAGCTTCTGAGTTCCCAGAGGAAAACTGATTCAATATAATGACTATCATTTACCTAATAAAATAAAAGTATAATCAAAATCTTATGGCAGCATAAAGAACTAAATGATCATGTGCAAACTCAGAAGAGTCTCCCCAAAATTTGTGAAATTTATGTCAAAGAAATTTATATAGAAGTAGCTAAATATCCAGGAATTTTTCATCTAGTGTAAAGACAGTTGTTTACACATGTTGAATAGCCTAGTCTAGTGTTCCAGAATCCATTTATAGTTTAAGATCTAGTCAGATCTTAAACATGGGAATTTCAGCTCTGTTACATGGGAATTTAAATTTAAATTTAAATTCAGAAAATGTATATATTTCTAATTTTTCTGAATAAAACACATTTGTTATGAGTACCTTCTTACAAACACATTTCTTTATAGTTCAGTTAACACAGGAAATTTGTTTTACAAAACACACAACATGATATGTCACATATACATCTATATAATATGCACATATACATGCATATATAATATTCTCATATATATTTTTTGCATTATACATTTTTAGAAAGCATTCCTTAAGGATGCCTCAGTCAGTTAAATGTTTGTCTTTGGCTCAGGTCATGATACCAGGGTCCTGGGATGGAGCCCCACATTGGGCTCCCTGCTCTGCAAGGAGTCTGCTTCTCCCTCTGCCCCTCCCCTGACTCGTTCTCTCAATCTCTCTCTCTCTCTTGCTATCTCTCTCAAATAAATAAATAAAAACTTAAAAAAATTAAAAAAATAAGTAAATAAGAGAAAAAGGCAAAGGAAACATTCCTTAAGAAGAATGCAGAGTTTGGAGATAGTTTGAAAGCCTTCAAATTCAAAAATAAATTTTAAAAATTAGTGACATATTTACTGACCTAGGAACTGTGATGGAGATAAGGATAAAGCTAGACTTATCTTGTTTACTAGAACTATTAAATTATAATTTTATTTATAATTCATATTGAATTTAAAAAATGGCAAATAACATAAGTACAAAACAGGATTCTCCAACAGTAAGAAATAGTAGGAGATGCAATTTCAGTAGGTATAACATCATTAATATACAAAAACACACGTTTAGGAAGATGCAAACTGGTTTTTCTGGTTTGGCTGGAACATAAAAATAGTGAGTAAACAAATGGTTTGAAAAGGGCTATTTTTTACTACATCACTGAGATCCTTGAGTACTATTTCAAATTCTTTGAAGCTTATTTCCAAGACAGTTTTTTTTTAACATGGCATTTATAAGATTGTGAACAGAGGAGGCAATGAATGGAAACTATCATGGCATTAGAAATGGACACCAGGCAAATAAAGTATTGCAGTACTTCCAGTGAAAGGTAGTAAGGATATTTTGTGAAGTATCAGTGGATGTGAAAAGAAAGTCCATTCCAGAAAAAATTATACATAGATAATAATAGCAAAAAATTCATATGAGGTTACTGGAGGTTAAGTATTTTATACAAATGATTTCGTTTGAGTTTCGTAACAATGACAAGACATAAATGCGATTGGTAATTATCCACATTATACAGAGAAGGACTGTAAAAAGTCTGTTGAAGTACCTTCCTAAATTAAGAATGAGTAGCTAGTAAGTGGCTGAGCCTGGTTTCAAACATAGACAATTTGACTCTAGAGTTAGTCCACTGAACAGGAGAGAGAGAGAGAGAGAGAGAGAGAGAGAGAGATTGATTATATATCCTCAGTGTGAATAGGTAGAAGACTTGGGGGCTGATATATTAACAGAAATCAGGGGGAAATTGACAAGGGTCCTAAATTTCAAGCTGGGGAGACAAATAGTGATAGTCTTAACAGAACATGGAATTATAAGAGAGTAAGTTTGGGAAAAAAAGTCTAAGTTGGGTTTTGATTACATATATTTTTGCTCTAGGAATTCATCTAGTTAAAATTAGAAATATAATACAAAGGCAAGTTGTAGTTAGAGTGGAAATCTAGAAGTTCTTAACAGAGATAAATTTATAGGCTTTAGGATAGTACATAACACAAATAGCTTTGCATACAACACTGAAAATTTGATGAAAGCCAAAATATCCCAAGTTAAGCAAATACTTGCTTTCTTAGATACTAAAATACCATTCAGTATTATTTCATAAGCTTTAATGACTACTGGTTACCCCATCCTATTTTATCCTTAGAGTTATTTTGCCTTCACTACCTGGTTCATGAGACATGTAATTAAAAAAACTAATAATCCCATAAAGAGAATGAGAGGTATTTGAGGTCTATATACACAAATATAGTCTATATAAAATATTTTTTTAGCTGTGCTATTTTTGAATACAAATCACCCCAGTTGCTATAAAGAAAATCTGTGGAGATGAGGAATGGAGACTCAGAATGGTAAGTGAGAGACCTGTTACTACTGTATAGTAATGGTTCACTTTAGAAATAAAGCAGTTTTGGATAAGGTTGAATGATGCAATTGTGAGAGGAAATCAAGGACACGAGTTATTTGAGAGTTAGAACAGCAAAAATGGTAATGGAATTGTTATGGGCTGTAAAGAAATAAAAGGATGATAGATCATACCAAAGTTTCAAGTCAGAACATGTGAATAGGTGGTGTTAAAATGTGTTGAGAGGAGCTTAAAAACTATCAGACTTCATGCTATTAAATATCTAAATATATTAACTGGATCTTTTTGCCTTATAGTCCTGTTTGTTCAATTATCACCTAGTGATAATTTTTCTTCCCATATAGATGTCTATGGGGAAAACAAATTAGTGGTTGGGGCAAATACAAAAGTCTGACCAACCTCCTGTATTATCTCTCACTGTATATTAATAATTTGCCTCTCTGGGTTACAGACTTGGTGTTTGTGAGATTTAATCATGAAAGTTATCCTTTAAAATTCTAATGAATGGTATTAACTGAGGTTAATATTTTGGTAAATATTATATTTTGGCCTCCTTAGACAATATAACAAAGACATTTTGCAGCATTAACTACATAGAACAAAAGCCTATACTGTTCTCTTTCTATTCAAATGTTCTTTTTTTCTTCTTCTTTTTTTTCTTTTAATTATTTATTTAACAGAGAGAAACACAGCTAGAAAGGAAACACAAGCAGGGGGAGTGAAAGAGGGAGAAGCAGGCCTCCTGCCAACCAAGGAGCCCGATGTAGGGCTCCATCCCAGGTCTCCAGGACCATGACCCGGGCCGAAGGCAGACGCTTAACAACTGAGCCACCCAGCCGCCCCTCCATTCAAATTTTCATACTGAGGTACTTATGGTATCCTGCAAATATAAAATACTTATCTCTGGTCATCAAGAAAGTTGAACTTAGTTCCATGGAAACTAATGCAAGGTGCACTCAACTTCCACAACACATATTATAACATTTGGAAAGGGATATCACAGTTAATCTGAATTCCCTCAACTTCCATAAATTCCTGAGAAAATATTCAGTCTTTTCTTCTACCAGAAAATTGTCCTGTGTCTCAACCTATGAGGTTCCTTTCTCTCTCCCTACCTTCTCCACTGTGTCTTATTCCTGGAATAATTTTGGAGTCAGTCACTTTAGTAGAAAGTTCTCTTTTTAATCCGTGAAGGCACTGAAGTTCTTCCACAGATGCCTGTCGATACAGCCATATGAAAAGGTTTGCTCTTCAGGATATTCCATTATTATTTTTTTTTTTTGAAAACCTACTAAAGCTCCATTGTTCCAGTAAACCAGAAAACCTTTGTCAACCATCCATAGTAATCCTTTATCTGCACTTTTCTGTCTATAGTCAAAAACAATCATGGTTCAAACCTAATTCAGTGAAACTGCTCTTTACACAAACTTACTGAACCTACCTCAGTTTTCTACTCAAATTTGGTATAAAGAGATGAAGACATATTTTCATTTTTAAGATACACATTCTTTAAAGGAATTTACTAGAAATTGAAGTAGCACTATAATTCATTTAAAATTGCTTTATCCTAAAGTGTAAGATATATATGTTTTGCTTTAGTTTTAATACGCTGAGTCTCTACTTAGGTAATATTTTCTACAACTAATTATACAACACACATTTCAGGGATAGTTGTTAACATTTGAGACACTAAGCAGGAGTTTATGGTCACAAGCATTAACAAAATGCTACAAATAATTCATCATTGATGATACTACTAGGTATTACTATGTGGAGAATATTAGAAATACTGTACATGCATCCACACAGTTGTATGAATATTTTATAATCATGTGACAATCCCAGCTGTCTAACACACTGCAGTGGTTCCTGAGGCCGAGAACTCCATTCAATCCTGTTCCCGCCTATGATGAAGGCTTCACATATTTGATTAACTAGAGATATAGCTAAATCTTGCAACAAGAAAAATGATTTTTTTTTCTTTGATAACTAAAAAGGGTTTACTTACAGGGCAAAATTTGGTTTTAGGTTCACATTCATTATATCAAACAATGAGGTTTTATGACTATAGGGGTGGCAGCCACAAACTCTTTTCTTCTTATAAATCTGGAGGTTACAAAGACTATGTAGGGGCATATAAGGCAGAGAAGCAAAATAACATTTATTTAACACAAAATTTCTGATTTTATATTAGATCAGGGTTCCTCACATGTTGTGGTGCATATCTCTCACCTGAGGATCATATTAAAACGTAGATTCTCATTCAGTGGTTCTGAGGTCTGGCTTTAACAAGGGCTTAGCTAGATGGCTGATCTTATTCCTTGTCCAAGAGCAAGAAAGAGGTAGTATGTTAGTGTAGTCATGTTAATCAAAAAAATTAATATCTCTAGTTAAAAATTAAAAATAATTTAAAAATTAAATATAATTTTAAAAATATCCCTATATAATTTTAAAAATATCAAAAAAGGATTTTTGATACAATATGGGAAAATGATTTAGAACGAAAAACACTATTAGTTTATTAATTCTAAAGGAATGGGAAATTTAGAGACTTCTTATATAATTCAGTGGTAGAGAAGTGTTTTTGAACTTTCAAATAATAATTTTTAATTGATTAGTAAGCTCTTTCTGTGTTGATTCAATTCTGATGCCTCTGAAGACAAAACTAAATTTCTTGTTTCTCTAAGTTGACAATGGCTCTTATATACAAAGCCATCAGTTATTTTGTAGTTCAATTTTATTTTTTATTTTATTTTACTTTTTTTGATGACCACAGTCTTTTTCTATATTAATTCCTAGTCAAACTGAGATTTTAGAAACTTTATGAACTTCCATAATAAATGCAGAAGAAAGGTTTTTAATAAATGTGGAAGAGAGGTTAACAAAAGGGGATTTTTCTGTTTATTTCCTTGTCTTGATATGCTGGACTTCTCTAATTTATAGGGGAAAATTACTAATATTGCAAGCCTGGTTAAATATATTGTTTCTTAATATAACAGATCACTACTCTCCATGCTTTCAGTTTTTCACACATTGGGGATTTAATTCAACTCAATTTAACATGCATTAAATATTTACCTGTACCAGACACCAGACTAGGAGCTGCTGATAACTTTAACATTTAAATATGCTTTTAAGTAGTACTTGGGATGGGATGACAGAGCTTTTCCCTCAAATAAACAGCAAATATAAAAAGAGCTAGTAGATGCATTTAGATGTACATAGATACTTTGATTTAAAAAAAAAATAGTAGCCGGCTCAATATTAAATATGTACTCTAATGTATAAATTAGGAGTGATTTTCTATGGATAGAGTTAGAAGTGAAAAGTAGTTTCTCAAGATTTCAAAAAAGTGACCTTTGTGTTGAACCTTTCAGTTTAAAGGATGGGAAGAATTTTACCCAATAGATGAGGGATTGCACAGCTCTGGGGAAAAGGAAGCCCAAGGAACAAGAAGGGTCAGAGAGTGAAGAAACAGTTCAGGAAAGATCTAGAAGCCAAAAAGGGCTGACATTTTCAGCCAACAGTTAGGCATGTTAAAAAAGGTGTTAAAAAGGTTAAAAAGTTATAATTTTTAGAGTATATTCAGATACTATTGTAAAGGCTACTGAATATAAAGTAAATAAGAAGAGAAGTGCCTTCTTTATTTTCCTTGACAAAATCATATCTCTTAGAATTTATTAGATGATGCTTATTAGCCAAAACTAATTTCATTTCAAAAGCAATTGATAGATATAAAATAAATATCAGTTTGATTTTTATGTATCCACAGCTAAAGGCAGGGCCTTAACTACTAAGAGCTTATTATTTTGGTTTCTACTAAAATTATTTGCTTAGACTTAATTATTACAGATTTTTTAAAAGATTTTATTTATTTATTTGATAGAGAGAAAAAGAACACAAGCAGGGGGAATGAGAGAGGGAGAAGCAGGATTCCCACTGAGCAGGGAGCCCGATGCAGGGCTCCATCCTGGGTCTCCAGGATCATGACCTGAGCCGAAGGCAGATGTTTAATGACTGAGTCAGCCAGGCACCCTTATTAGAGATATTCTTATTAATATTCTCGTAGAACTGAAACATGAAAATTCAATATGAACCATTGGTTTTCATACTTTTATAGAAATATACTGAAGAATAATATCGTGTTTTAAACATCAATGCGCATTTTCAACAGTAATAAAATGTTCTGAGAAAAAATGCTTTTGCTTTAAATACTGGAAATTCTAAGTAGTGAATGCCATTGTAATTATGCTAATTTGTTAGATAACTCCATATATATTTAATTCGTTATTTAGCTTTTGTATACTTAATTAACATATTTTACTCATGCCCAGATTTGTTTCAGAAAGTCAACTTTCATTAACTCATAAATTGAGGTAAAAGTGGGGAGAAGGGGAAAATGAAAATAATAGGAAAATATGAAGGAATGAATAAGGCTAAAATTATTAAACATAATGATTTTATGGATATAAATTTGGGTCCATAGATTTATCCCTAGAAGGACAAGTCAAGAAACAGAAAACTCACCAGTCAAATAATTCAAAATGATGTGAGATTAAAAGCAATGACAACAGGGGCGCCTGGGTGGCTCAGTTGGTTAAGCGACTGCCTTCGGCTCAGGTCATGATCCTGGAGATCTGGGATCAGGTCCCACATCGGGCTCCCTGCTCGGCAGGAGGCCTGCTTCTCCCTCTCTCACTCCCCCTGCTTGTATTCCCTCTCTGGCTGTGTTTCTCTCTGTCAAATAAATAAAATCTTAAAAAAAAAAAAATTAAAAAAAAAAAAAAGCAATGACAACAAAAAATTTTCTCAGGAGAAATATATTAATTTTGGCAGCAAGATACGATTGGAGTTTTCTTAAGGGTTTTCTGTGAAGAAAATATTGTAGGGACACCTGAGTGGCTTAGTCGGTTAGGCTTTCAACTCTTGTTTCAGTTCAGGTCATGTTGGGGTCATGAGATAGAGCTCCAAATTGGACTCTGTGCTAGGTGTGGAGTCTGCTCAAGGATTTTCTCTCCCTCTCCCTCTACCCTTCCCCCTGCTTTTGCTCTCTCTTTCTCAAATAAATACGTTTAAAAAGAAAATACTGTATATTCCACTTATATTAACCCACAACATAAGCAACTTGAATTTTATAAAAGAAAGCATGTTGGTTGTCAGTAAATGATGACCTAAATGTCCAATGCCTCTTAAACCGGTTGATGTAAGAACATGCATTATACAACTAAATAAAGGGTTTGAAATCTACACTTTTCATGCCATCTTCCCTAAACTGTATTACTCTCAACTGACATTTTAATGACTTGTCATAAGCTTGATATCATTTAAAAAATTTGGGGGCTTAGTGGTATTCTTTTTGCTAGTTGGAGAGAGAGAGAAGAAAAGAGGAGGAGGGAGGAGGAGGAGGAGATGAAGGAGAAAAAAGGGGAGGAGGAGGAAGAGAAGAAAGGAAAGAGGTGAAGGGAAGGTATGGGACAGGGGGAGGAGAAAGGAAGAGGTGCACAAGAAAGTAGTACGAAAGGAAGAAGTTCTATCCTGTAACCATTAAGAAACTCATCATTTCCTGTGTTTGTGTCATGGGTTAAATACTCCTAAGCAGTCATTGCATAAGCATCTTATTATGTTATGTCTTTATTAAGATGTTTAAAAGCAAAATGTATTAATAAATTAATCATATCCCTTTTCAAATTTCTTTTCCTCAAACATTCATATACATTATTTTCTCTGTCAAAGACCTGATCTCTGGGAGCCTGGGTAGCTCAGTGGGTTAAAGCCTCTGCCTTCAGCTCAGGTCATGATCTCAGGGTCCTGGGATGGAGGCCGGCATTGGGCTCTCTGCTCAGCAGGGAACCTGCTTCTCCCTCTTTCTCTGCCTGCCTCTCTGCCTACTTGTGATCTCTCTCTCTGTCAAATAAATAAATAAAAGTCTTTAAAAAAAAAAAAAAAAAAAAGCCCTGATCTCTGACCCTGTCATCTATACCAAAAATACATGAACAACACTGGGTAATTTTGAGAATGTTGCTTTTTCTTGAAATCACTGAGTCTTGCATATTTGCCTCTTAAAAATGTTATAGAAAAACAACTCATTATAGACTGAAAAAATTAAATACTTAAGTATTTTAATAAAAGGTTAACATCCTTCTACTAGAACTCTGCTTCTGTTGCTTTAACTACAATCCATAATTTCTTTCCTATTCTTATTTTTTTAATTTATTTTTTTAAGACTTTATTTATTTGACAGAGAGAAACACAGCCAGAGAGGGAACACAAGCAGCTGGAGTGAGAGCAGGAGAAGCAGGCTTCCTGCTGAGCAGGCATCCCAATGTGGGGCCCTTCCCCAGACTCCGGGAGAATGACCTGAGCTGAAGGCAGAGGCTTAACCACTGAGCCACCGAGGCACCCCCATCTTCCCTATTCTTAAAGAAAAATTTTATTCCATTGCTGTTATTTATCTCATATATTATTTATGCATGTACTGAAGGCAAATAGGTACCAAACATTTTGTTTATTTATTTTGTGGTATTTCCTGGAGAGCTTTTTTTCTCTGACTAAACATTAATCACATTATTTTCAGTTGCTAAATAAAATTTTATTGTATGAACATACTATGATTTTTGAAAAATCTTATACTGATGGACATAAACACAATTTTTCTCTACTCTTATTTTTTATTCATAATATATAAACACGCTAGTTAACAACAACTCAATGGATGCATTTATATATCAGTGATATAAATATTTAGAAGTGGAATTACTGAGGTTGTTTTGAGAAATAACACCAAATTTTCCTCAAAAAAGAGCTTAGATCAATTTATATTCCAATGAAGTTATACGAGAATTACCTTATCACTTCTGTGCATTAAAACTTTGTAACCTCTGCAATCCAACAGATAGAACAGATAAATCATTGTTATTTAAGCTAGTGTTTATTTATTAATGTGGTAATAATTTTATAAGCCATTATAAGTTAGTCATGTATTTCCTATGAACAACCTATTACTGCCATGTACACATTTTCTACTGGAGTGTTGATTGCTTTATGTATTTGTAAACAGTCCTTAAGCATTAAATGAATTTTCTATTTATCCTCCCAATATGTTGCTAGCTATGAGTTTTTTTATTATAATTCTACATTTAAAATTTTCATTCCTAAATTCATTTCATTGTGGTAAAAGAATATGGCAATTTCTCAAATTTTTATTGTATAAAAATTATAAACATGAATGAAGTATCTTTCTTGAATTTATTTAAATATTTTGTTTATTTGTTGTAGTATATTGATCATGTTTCATGGGAGTTTTACAATGAATTTTTTTTTTTTAAGATTTTATTTATTTGACAGAGAGAAACACAGCCAGAGGGGGAACAAAAGCAGGGGGAGTGAGAGAGGGAGAAGCAGGCTTACCGCGGAGCAGCGAGCCTGATGTGGGACTCAATCCCGGGTCTCCAGGATCATAATCTGAGAGCTGAAGGCAGTCGCTTAACCAACTGAGCCACCCAGGCGCCACTACAATGAAATTTCTTTTCAGGTTTTTTTTTTTTAACCAAAATGTAGACTTCATTAAAAATATGAAATATTTACAATGAAAATATGAAAGTTTTACAATGAAAAATAAGAAACTCTTGCCTGATTCTCACTCCTCAGAGTATTTTCTATTCTTATCATTGTTTTTCTTAGTGTTCATCTCTATATATTCTACATAATATGATTTTCATGATTCATAAATTGAGTTAATTTTATCCTTCTAATAGTAGTATAATGGAACATGCTTTCTTCTTTCTTGCATTTTGTGATCTTTGCTTATATTTTAATTATTTTTTTATATAATTTCTGAGCAACATATACTTCAAATAGATGTTTTTTTCCTAGCAATAGATAACTTTAGTCCATTTACATTTATTGAAATGACATTCAATAGTCTTAGGTCTGATACTACTTTTTATAGAATGGTTCTTTTTAATGGCTTCTTTTTTATTTTCTTTATTACACTATATTATTTCCTGAATTAGAGTACACTAAAACATTATAACACAGTGAGTAAAAGGTATGATTTAACATGTTACAAGCTTATTTCTTGATGATCTGAGATCATCATATTTATCATTTTTTCTTTCTTACTCTGTCTCTTCCACACTAGACTGCAAGTTTCATGGAAGAACAGTTTTTTCATAACCTCAAAAACTTTTGTTAAATAAATAAATATTATAACATCAGAGTATGTTTTCTCACTAAAATTTGCATGCTGCTTTTGATTTAGTAATATATTTAAAAATTTTTATTTCTCATGGCCCCTGAAGGTCTCAGAGGGTTAAGCCTCTGCTTTCAGTTCAGGTCATAATCTCAGGGTCCTAGGATTGAGCCCCACATCAGGGTCTCTGCTCAGCAGGGAGGCTGCTTCTCCCTCCTTGTCTGTCTGCCTCTCTGCCCTTTTGTGATCTCTCTGTCAAATAAATGAATAAAATCTTTAAAAAAATGTTTTTTCTTTATCCTCACCTTCCATTTACTATCTTACCACTTACCTTTCTTTACACCTTATTTGGCTGCATTTTATCATCATAAATTTTTCCTTATTTTTTCTTTTACATGAATATCTTTCTTTCTCTAGCCGGGTCAATTATTTCTATTAGTGTGCTTCAATAGCTGATTGTGCAAAAGTCCTGTCTGTTTTGGGAAATTAACATTATAAAGGCTTATTTTTTCCTTCAGTAGTTTGTTCCCCATTGCATTCTGAAATAGAGAGGACTGATTGTTTTGATTCAAGACCCTAGCTTTTATTTCATTCCATGATATATTCAATTTTAGAGAAAAAATATACTTATGCTCAAATTAAATCAAAGTTATAGTTTAAGACCTTTTATTAAAAAGATATTTCATTTATTTGAGAGAGAGAATATGCAGGGGGAAGGGTAGAGGGAGAGGGAGAATCTCAAGCAGCTCCCTGCTGAGCATGGAGCCTGCCTCAGGGCTCTATCTCATGACCCTGAGATCATGACCTGAGCCAAAATCAAGAGCCACTGAGGTTCCCTGAAAGCAAAGTTATATTCTGACTAGGGATTAACATGCCCATTCCAAACTCTCTGACCTCATTTTTCTTACTTCCCATTGTTCAATTGATTCAATCCACTCTTGTCTTCTTGATTTTCACCAAAAATGTGGCAAACTCACTTTCACTCTGGAGAATTTGGAGTGAAATGTTATCACCATTTGGAATGATTTGAACAAAATGTTCATGTAACTTCCTTCCTCACTTCATTCAGGCCTGTGCTCATACATTATCTCATCAGTGAGATCTTGGCCAACAATCTTTCTTGAGCAAGCATCCTTCAGTCTATCATTCTTTATCATTTATCCTACTCTACTCATCATCACCAACATAAAAGTTACTAAATATCTGTTTGCTCCACTAAAACAAGCCCTACAAAAGTTTTCTGCTTGTTTTGTAAACTTCTGCTTCCCCTAGATCAATGCCCACCCAATGAGTTGGTTAAGTGAGTGAATCAATGATGCATCAAGTAATAGATGATGGATGTTCAACAAATGCTAGTCAATACCCCCAGCCAAATACCTCAGTACTTGTATAGAGGAATATTTAATAGTAAACAGACAGTTTTTCACATTCAAATTCATAACACCCAGATAGTATAGATAATTTAAAGTGGTCAAAGACATTTTGATACCTCCTAATGCCTCGATATAAAGTTCTGTGACCATAAAAGTAAGTAAGGCACAGTCCTGTATTTGAGGAATTCCTAATCTAGGGAGGGAAACAGATTAAAAAAAAAATCTCTGTGTATATTCCAAACTGTGTAAAAGCTCATGCCAGACAGCAGTGTCTTTGAGGTCTGACGTTATGATCTCTTTTCATATTAAACTTCTATACCAAGTCTAGTATCAAGAAACCCCACATTGTTGAATTATATTAATTTGTTGGTATCCTTATTTTTTAATATGGGGGCCTAAACTTAACTATAATCTTCTACCAAGGGCTATTTTCTCTGCCAAGTAGTCTCCCCTTATAAAGAAAATTAAAATTGTTATCCCATGCTGATCATACCAGTGATTTCTTCCTACTTACACCTAGATTTCTTTAAGTATAAAAAATATAGATGGTTCTGAATGTTTGAATGTAGGTATTTTTTTTACTCCCTGTCCTTGTTATTAGGCCAAATCTTTCAAAGTACATTTTGAAAATAAGACAAAATGTAGGCAACATTTTACTTTTTCGAATCCATCAGTTATTTGTTTATGTTGAAATAACTATAAAATTATCTAGTTTCTACTTCAACTCACCCACCTCTAAGGGCAGGGTTTATTTTAATGCAAATTGCTACTGTTGAGAAATATCTTTTCATCTTTATGAAATGAAAATCATTAAGTATTCATTTGGTAAAATGCAGTAGCTATCTGCCAGTCACTCAGATAGTGCCAGTGCTAGGCTACTAACACTGCTATATTTACTGTAATTGAATTTCTCTAGAATAGCAAGCTGTTAGAACTATTAAGTGCTCAATCAGAAATTTCACATATGTCTCAATTAAAATGTGGCAGCTACATGGGGTAGATAAATGTGCATGCCTTTAAGTCATATGAAATGCTAAGATTTTATTGTCAAATGAATAATTTAATAAAAATCTCTTTATGAAAAATATGTATCTATATATTTTATTTTTCCAAAATTTTCATGATTATCTCACATATCTTTCTGAAGTAAAACCAATTCAATTGTAGGATTAGAGATCTTTCTTTTGTCAATCATTCCTAGTAATTTAAAAAATTCTATATGTTGGAATGAAGATAAATTATAATTATGACCCATTCTAGTAATATCAAATGTCAAATAGAAATTATATGTGGTATTTAGCTGATAGTTCTTAGAGTTTATTTGGTTGTTTTAAGGAGCAAAGCAGTTACCATGTGCAGCAAATATATTTTCTCATTGTTCAATTTTTGGATTTCTAAAAATCATCTATCTTTCCAACCACTGTTAAATCTTTATTCTTATCTAATTTCTAATGAAATGCAATTTTCTGGTGAACAAATAAATGATTTATATTGATTGGATATACATGTGAATGTGGGAGTATATGTGTGTATGCGCACACTCATTTTTTAGATTTTTCAGTATATCTAATTTACAAACATATCTATTTGCTTTTAGTAGGTGTACATGGAAGCATGTGCATGAATCCTTAATAATTGCATGTAAAATGAGTATAATGAATTTTTCTCACACTACAATTTACATAAGAATTGATTATGCTCTTTTTGAAAATCAAATATGACTGCCACATTTAGAGACTCAGTTGCTCTTATACAGCAAAAATAAATCAAAATAAAATTCACCACTTTAGTGGTCATAATCACTGTATACAAAATTAGAATTTTGGGCAGTTTATTTGCACAGGAACTAAGAAAATAGGCATTTAGAGACACTTGATTGGAAACATGTCCACAGAGGTATATTTTTGTTCAGTCTACAGATTCATGTAACAGAATTTAATCATAAATATCTCTAACCTAAAGCATACTTAATCTGTGAAGCACTTGGCATGTGCTTGTACTTTTAAAATTCTAGGAATCTCAAATTTACAAGAATATCAAAATATCTGTGTGGGTGAGTTTCTTGGTTCTATATCGAAGCATTTCCTTATTTAGGAGTTTTAACCTCACCAGTAAGAAGTGCATTTTAGTTTATTATATGATCAAAAAAAAATGTCTGTTATCTATGATGGCATTTATTGCAATTTCGAGCCCTTTAAAATTTTATAATATTTTTTCCCCCTCAAGTTAACCTGGAACCAGAAAATCTGTATTTGGTCAGAGATTATCCTATCTTGAAAATAAACAGATGGTTCCGCACATAGTTCCTTCACCGCTGTACTACTTTCTCCTCCATTGTTCAAAACCACAATATACATTTTTCTTTTTGATTAGTTTATTAATAACAAATTAATGTTATTTGTTTAGATATGTGTCATACATTTATTTTAAAAAATCCATTATATACATATTGTATGCCAGTTTCTAAGGTGCTGGGCATTGTATGTTAGCAAATATATAATTCCCTTGTGGAGTTTGCCATAAACTTAAGAGGACAGCAGGTAAGGAAGCAGATAAGGTGCAGTACTGGGACAAAAAACAAGAAGAAGCAGTAGGTTATGTGACTTATCTGGGTCATCAGGATCACTATCTTTGAGAAGATGATGTTTAAATTAAAACCAGAAATATTGGGGTGCCTGAGTGGCTCAGTTGGTTAAGTGACTGCCTTCCCCTCAGGTCATGAACCAAGAGACCCACCATCAAGACCCAGGATCAAGCCCCACATTGGGCTCCCGGCTCCATGGGAAACCTGTTTCTCCCTCTCATACTCCCTCTGCTTGTGTTCCCTCTCTGTTTCTCTCTGTCAAATAAATAAACAAAACAAAACAAACAGAAAGATCACATTATCAACCTATGCAAAAAGCAAAAGAAATGCACTTCCAGGCAGAAGGAATAGCAGGAGTGAGAAGGTCTTCAAACAGGAAAGAATGCATTTGCTATCTACTTTTTGTACTCTAATAGAATCTCAATGTGTGCAAGAACCACAAGGATTCCATGTACCACTGACCCAGCATGGTGCCCATTACCCAAAAGGCATTTAGCAAATATTTGCTGAGCAAACTTTAAATGAATTATTAAATAATTTATTGTTCATCACCATGACTACTTCCTTTAACATTTGGAAAGAATTGACATTTTCAGAACTAGGAAGATTTACTTATTTAAGTACCATTGCTCTTGTTTTAATTTTGGACCTTGAGTTGAGTAAACTTTATTCTTAACTTTGTTATAACTATAATATTGGTCTGCAAAGTAACTTCTTCCATACGTAAATTTATGTATATTTTTTGATGTATGCTTACTAATTAAACTTTTCACATCACTCTCTATAAGCAATCATTTTAACATATTTATGTCTCAGTATTACTCATATTACGCAAATTGTGTTTTTTTTTAAGTTGATTTTAATTTCCATGGATAGTATGTTAATATAGGACCCATTCAACTTCTTTTGCAAACTCAGTCTACATTTTAAACAGATTATTGAGGTATTGTTTATGTATGATACACTGTGTATATTTAAACTATACAATTGAAGAAACATGTCTATTATCCCCAAAATTTCCTTGTGTGCCACTGTAATCCATTTCTCTATTTCTAGGCATTGATCTGTTTTCTGTCACATGGGTTTGTTTCTATTTTCTAGAATTTTATTTAAATGTAATTACACAGTGTGAATACAGCTTTTCCGACTACTTTTATTCAGCATAATTATTTTGCACACATTTTGTTGTATGCATCTGTAGGTCATCCCTTCCATTGCTAATAATATTCAACTGAATGGATATACAAGTTTGTTCACTCATTCAACTATTAGTGATCACTTGATAAGTGCCTTTAGTTTTCTTCAGTAAATTCTGAAAAAAAAAATCTTATTTGTCTTATAACCTGTCTTTCTGTTAGAGATGTCTCTCTGTCTTTTCTAGACCAGCCCATACCCAGACCAGGTACATAAGCAAGTTCAAAGACACTTCTATTTTCCGCTTACCTAAGTACAGTTTGCTTTGCTTCTTTTATAATTCAGTTCAGCAAGATTTCTTAGATCTAATGTTCTTTCCTAGTTCCATAGAAACTATGATTTTTGTTTTGGTGTCCTTTTGGTTACCCCATGAAAACTGGTGTCTTATGCAATTGTAAAAGCATCTGTTTGTTGGAGCTTTGAATACAGTTTTAAATCTGTAATACCTATTAGTTCGTACAAATGTTTTATTATTTTTTTCAATTTTTCAAATTGATTAATACATACAGGAAGTTTTCACATTGCATGCTTCTGATATGTACAAATTTTATTTTCCAGGCTTTAGTTACATAACATCAGTTCACACAGTTTAAATTTCAGTTATGGTATACTAACTTGGAGTAATTGTGAACGTTGCTGCTCACTCTTCACTTTACATATCTTACATAAATAACAGATGCATAATATTATTTGTAATAAATCATCACTTTCCTTTCCAAGTCTGTGGAACAGACAACAAACACTGACAACAATACAGTCAGTGATAGGTAACTGTACATTTATTCATATTGGAAACAGAGAGCAAATTCATATTGGAAACAGAACACAACAGTAGTTGTATTATCTTTGTGGCTCCCACTGATAAAGCCAAGTGACGTTTTACAAAAGAGACGATCAAATGAGGGAGTTAATACATAGAAGTGCAGCAAAAGCATGGAAAATGATAATGCTAAAAGTGACATTTGAATTGAATGTAAATGGAGTGGTTCTAAAAGAAATCACTGACCATGTGAATATTGATTGATACTGCCACTGTACCAGAGACTAAGTATACATGCCCAGGAATTTAATGAAGGTTAAATTAATTCATATAAATGAAGAAAGTGATCGTGATAAAAAATATAAAGATGTCTTAGAAGAAGTGACCCATAGAAAACTTCATATTAACAGAACTCTCAGAGATATTCCACACCTTGAACATGCAAAAGATGAGGTATTGGAAGCTGATCCAAACTTACAAATGAGCATAACAATTTGCCAAAGTACAGAAAAAAATGTGCCCCTATATCATAAGTAATAGAATGAAAATTAGAAAGTAAGCAATGATCAGAGTTCCTTCCATAACTTTTAAAAGGAATACAATGCTTTATATCCCAATGCCTCTAATATTTTAAATTATCATTAGCTAAAATATATTAATTTTGCTGTTTTAAAAATTTGCTGCGTATTTATAATTAGCCATAGAGGATTTTTATTTTTTTTTAATTTTTTAACAATACTTTGAAAGATCATAGGGCTATTATAAATTTCTCCACTGATTACTAAGCTTGCTTTGCATGGTTTCAGTTTGCAGTCATTTTTATGATCTTACATTGTTGTGCAAAATGTGCATTGCCTGTGTTTGTTCAACACAAGCCTTTATTCTTTTAAATCTCAGTTGTCTATAGTTATTTATTATTTTTCCATATGCTATTTTTACATCTTTTTTTCTGATACCTATTTTCAGATTCATACCTTTTTCTTTTTAATGAAAACTGCTCGATTTGTTTATATTCTCTATTTTTCTAGTTTGTTTCCAATTTCCAAGAATAGTTCCATTATTTTATTATGTCTTTTCTTTTCCTCCTATCAGTTTTCACTATTACTTTTCTGACAATTTTTAAGATTATTTGTATGACTTACTTACTTTCAGTTTTTATTTCCTAATAAAATACGTGTCAAAGTACCCCTCACCTAACAGAAACTAAACAAATATATATATATTTTGGATATTAACTAAGTTATTAAATATATCCAAGCTCTTTGACTATTTATTTTTCTTTCTTTTTTTTTTTTAACTGAAATGATCCACAACTCTCAAAGTTGGGAATCTTTATAAAGTAACAGTAAATCTTAATAAAAGTTAGGAAATATGTTTTATTAATGCCTGTGACACTGTGTAATATTAAGATCATCACATCAATCTTTCAGTCTTAGATTTTTCCAATCTAATCTAAATAAATGACTTGATAGTATGATCTCTCTCACTCTGAAATGACATGATTAGTTTTGGGTCAAGAACTATGCTACATTACTTACCACAAATAAAGTTTTCATAGTTACATAGTAGTATTAATTCATTTGAAACATATAAGAGTTTCTTTAGGTTTATTACTCTTTCATTCTTGATGCAAATATATGTATCAGCAATCTTAAATTTCCCCTTTATGCCTACATATGTTAAGAAAATGTTTTAAAAATTAAAAGTACTCTCCATTAACAGGTGTGCTATCAGGATTCAGTGAAAGAAATAGAAACCATTTTAGGCATTTCCCACGAAAGGACTTCAATACAGGGGACTGAAAATCATTATAAGAATATACAAAGGATTTCTTTAGAGGTGAGGATACCACTTCTCCTGCCATATTCACAACTGCAGCTCTGTCTCCAGATGTCCAAAGAGTCTCAATGCTGTACCTTACTGCTCACACTCATGGCCTTGTTAGTAGCTGAAACAGCAGTGAGGTGGCTCTTGCTACACATCTGCCTTCTGTAAGTCAGAAAAGGAAATTCATTCATTCACTTCTAGAACTTCGCTAACAGAGATCAAGAAACATACTTTTTATCTTCTCCATCTTCTCTAAATAGCAAACAATGGAATTAGACCTAATGTATCTGCTATATAGTTATATATAACAAGGTTGTCAAACAGATGTCTTAGGTGGAGGTTTTATTTCATTATGTATTGGTAGGTTTTTTTAAAAACCCAGTGGGCATCTCTCAGAACAGCATCAACAACAGCAAAAAACGAAATAGGTCTGAAGGAGACTAAAAGTGAGAAAAGATGGCCTCTGTGAACAGATCAACATATCAACCTTTTAAAAAAAGTATTATATATATAAAATAATTCTACAGATCGGTGTGCTTTCCAGGTGATGGACAGCCAGTGGTTTTAAGCTCAAGTGTAATATTTCATAGTTTCATGCACAAAACTCTAGTGGCTGAATGCAGCTCAGAATTTAGTACTTGGAGCTTGTATCAATAGAAATGTCACTGAAATAGTTTTTGCTGGATCTTACTTTAACTCATCTAATATGATTAGAATTTGAAAGAGAAGATTTGTAATTTTCTCAACTAGATCGGTTATTTATGGTAGTGTTTTTTAAAAACACACACGAAAATCTTTAAAGATAATCTGAATAATCAGTGGGCATTATGTTTTGAGTTTTGGAACTGGGAGCATAGCCAATTGGGGTGGAATTTTAATAACTGCATTGCCACTTTTACTGTTTACTTTAAGCAAATTTTTCATAAAAAGAGCTGGATTGACAGTCTCAAAGATCAAAGTCCTCTTTTTATCAACTGAACAGATACAGCACAGGGAGTAAAAATTTCCCATCTGCCTAAATCACTGCTCTGGAGATTTTACCCATAAAGGATGAGAGGATTTTTCAAGCTCTTTGCCTTTGTCTTTCTCTTGAGAGGATTCTTCATTCTGTGGCACTTACACAGGCAAAATGTTTTTGAATTAACAGTGCTACATAGATTTCATTTGCTTTAGGCATTCTTTCCACTTCTACTTAATATATTTGGAAATTATTTTAGGATCTATGGTATATTTTAAACTTAATGTTTGTAAGCTTGTATTGTCATTTTACTAATTAACAAATTGAGTCAATAAAATTAAGTTACTTCTCTAAAATCACAAGACAAATTAATAGCAGTGCTTGAGTAAATATTCATGGGCTCTGACCATATAATGCAACAGTAAGCAAGAGAATTGGCAATGGATTTGTAGGACCTCATGCTTATAAACCACATTTAATCTGATCATCAAAACCACTATAAGAGCCTGACTAAAGGTGAATTGGAAAAGAAACTAACCTTCAAAAGCTGTAAGGAAACATGTTATATATATTTTACATGTGTTAAAATTAAATCACATATTGTATTATTTAACAAACATGTGAAATGTCTTAAGCTGTAATTTTTTAGGAAGCACATCTCTATAATTGGAATCTATTTTACTAATTGTACATTTGTCATGCTTCCTTGTTACCCTTTATTCTCTCTTGATGGTAAGTAAAGCATCCCTTACAATAAATGGTGTTTTAGGTTAGATGATCTGTAAGAACAACTACTATCTTTATAGATGAGGAAAATTAGGATTACAGAATGGGAAGTTAAGTGTTTTCCAAGTAATTTTTTTTTTTTAAGCTTTAGTTCACTTTATTTTTCTCATATAAAACTATGTGGTAGCCACAGCTGGAGCCTGGGTCTTCTGCACAGAGACTCTGGTGTGGGTCTTCACAATATGGTCAGTGAATTCCTGATAGGGAGACTTGGTCAGCACCATCTCCTTCCAGAGGTCAGGGGTGAGATAGCTGTAGGTCTTGGAGATGGCATCCAAAGTAGCCCTGGCACAGTTGCCCAGGGTGGCAGTGCAGCCCCTGGCCGAGGGGTAGCGGTCATCGATACCGGCCATCAGCAGCAGCTTCTGCACACAGGGGCTGAGATGATGCCAGTGCCCCTGGGGGCAGGGATGAGACGCACCAGCACACAGCCACCGCAGCCAGTCCCTTGCATGTGACAGTGTGGGGCTTGCCGATCTTGTTCCCCCAGTAGCCTCACTGCACAGAAACAATGGAAAGCTTGGCCAGAATGATGGCCCCAAGGATGGCAATGGCCACCTCCTTAGAGCACTTGACACCCAGATCGACATGTCCATTGTAATCTCCGATGGCAACAAATGCCTTGAATCTGGTCCGCTGGCCAGCACGGGTCTGCTTCTGCACAGGCATGATCTTCAAAACCTCGTCCTTAAAGGACACTCCCAGGAAGAAGTCAATAATCTCAGATTTCTTGATGCGCAGGGAGAAGAGGTAGATTTCCTCCAGGGACTTGATCTTCATGCCCTTGACCAGGCGGCCAAGCTTGGTGATAGGGATCCACTCCTTGTCCTCGGCCTTACCTCCACCAGCTCTGCGGCCTCGGCCCCGACCACGTCCATGGCCGCATTCGCCGCCCCGGATGCCACTACTGAAGCCTCCGCGGAAGCCGCCGGGGCCTCCCATTCCAGGGCCTCCGGGCCCTCCAGGCCCTCCCACAGCACTGGCGTCATCCAGCATTTGGTATTCTCTTGGAGAAGAAGCTCCAAGTAATTTTTGCAAATTGGTAACTCATGCAGCCTGAATCGGAATCTAGGTTAATCTAGTTCTCAGGTCCACCCTTATACAAACATGATGCTTCCACACAGAGTACTATATATAACAATAGGGCAAAGTAGAATTGGAGAAACTCCCAAGATATGTAATTATCTTGCTATCATGATGAATCTGTCTGCAGCAAGGCAAAGAGACTAATTTTTTAAAAATCTGAAATATGGTCAAAGTCTGCACATTCATTAAAGGTATATATGTTTTTGAATATATTTTCTCCTTTAATCAATATATACTTGTGTCAGTATTTCACCATTTAAAACCTGGTACTGATAATTTTAAGATAAAAGGTTAGACTATGATTTTACAGCATTTATAATATGCTTAGAAATCACTAACCTGACATTTTAGGAATGATGGATAAATGTCTTGCCAAGTTTCTGTGCTTATCAGTATTTCTATATAGTTTCAAAGACATCATACTGAGCAAGTACTGGTCATATAGTAAGGGAGAATGAATGATTGTGAGCACTAGAGATGCAAGGCATCCTAAAGTCTATACTATGAAAATACAATGAATATCAAATTTTATAAACTCTATACAATAAAATACAATGAAAATCTAATTTCACATGTGGTTATTCCTACTTTAGGGAATAATATTAAAAGAGGTAATGCTTTGAATACAATAAAGCAGAGACATCAGAAACCTGAGAGAACTCATGTTTTATTGTTTGTGAAAACTCTGATTTATTCTGTCCTCATCAAAAGAAGGTCATCATCCCCATGAAGACAAGGGTAGTGAGTTATTTTAATTCCCATTGTGACTCTAATCCCCATGGTAACTCTAGCTTCCAGCAGAATGCCTGTCACTGTTGTTGTTACTCAATTTAGTTATCAGATTTATTAATTTATCTGGAAAGATAATTTTGAAACTGCACTATTGGATAGAAAGAGAAGTCACTCCCAGGTTATAAAATACCAGGTAACAGACATTTTGCAGCATCCTTTGAACAGTTCTGTTAGATGACAGAGAATTCAAAGTAGCAGTCCCGGTGGCAATGAAGATGCCTGTGTTTTATGACTTCGTTTTTTTTTTTTTTATTGTTACTAAATTTTTTTTTTCCAGTGTTCCAAGATTCATTCCCCATTCCCCACACCCAGTGCTCCATGCTTTAGGTGTCCCCAGTACCCACCACCAGGCTCTCCCATCCCTCCACCCCCCTGCCTCCAAGTCCCTCAGTTTGTTTCTGTGTCCAAAGTCTCTTGTGTTTCGTTTCCCTCCCTAGATTACCCTAGTTCCCATTTGCTTTCCTTCTGCCACTGTCCTCCAGTTTGCCCCTCATGCACCGCAAGTAAGTGAAACCATGCGATAGTTGACTTTCTCTTCTTGGCTTATTTCACTCAGCATAATCTCTTCCAGTCCAGTCCATGTTGCTACAAAAGTTGGATATTCATCCTTTCTGACGGAGGCAAAGTATTCCATTGTATATATGTACCACATCTTCTTTATCCATTCATCTGTTGATGGGCACTTTGGCTCTTTCCACAGTTTGGCGATTGTGGCCATTGCTGCGATGAACATTGGGGTGCATATGGCCCTTCTTTTCACTACATCTGTATCTTTGGGGTAAATGCCCAGTAGTGCAATTGCAGGGTCATAGGGTAGCTCTATCTTTAATTTTTTAAGGAATCTCCACACTGTTTTCCAAAGTGGCTGCACCAGTTTACATTC